>NNCF01126704.1:392488-425070 GCA_002313205.1 Laupala kohalensis | reverse complement strand
CGGATGAAGCCCGCACACAGCACCTGAACGCGATTGTCACCTTCGAGTACCACATCGTACTCCTCAGCGCAAGTTGTAACGGTGTATGGGGGCGACAGGAGGTATAGATGTTGACGTGGGAGATGAGGAAGCAGAAGGTGAAAGAACGGGGACAGGAAAAGAAATGGGTGTGGAGATAGGAAGAGGAAATGGTGATGAGGTAGGTGGAGAGGGAGGTGGAGGAGATGAGGTAGAAGTAGAGGGAGGTGGAGGAGGAGCTGAGGTACGTTCAGGAGGAGGTAATGGAGCATGTGGATGATGTGAGGTCAGATGTGAAGCTAGGAGAGAACCGAAGTGCTGTTTCCCAGACGGTCTCAGGTGTAAACCGTGCTGGGTAAAGTCCTTGGCAGTCAGGTGTGGTTGCAAATAAAAAAATGTGATTTTTGTGTCTGCCAGGTGATGTTTTAGGGAGATGTTTGCCAGGTTAATTTCGTGGTTTATTTGTGGAACGTTGAAGCGTGGAGGCAGGCTAGAGAGCACTATGTTTGTGTGCAGGGAGGCCATTTTTAGTTTCTGTAGATGTTCAGACGCGTTGAAATGACCACCCAAGTTAATATCGTTCTGCCCACCTATGATGATTACTTTGTCCCGCTCAGTGAGTTTTTTAGTGTAAGTGTCCAGTTCTTGAATAACTTCAGCCAAACGAGCGTTGGCTTAAAGAAACCGTAGACTGAGAACTGGCTAGGAAGCAATCCACGCAATACGGAGGACATCTGTCGACCGTGCGAATCAGCTAGCATGAGCACGTTTGATTTCTGCGTGGAAGTGTTGGTATCATCTCTGGATAGCACTACCTTACGTGGTTTTGGGCGGCTGTGCTTACCAGTGCGTGGTGTGTGAACAGGTCTGAGTACAGGACGGGAGGGGATGAAACGAGTAGGTAAGGGAGGAAACAGGGACATGTCATCTAACACACTAAACCTATTCTAGCGAAGAGTTGGGGTGGTGCATGAGTCGTTGGTCTAACCGCGTGGTAGCAGTTGGAAGGACGGCGAGAATTCCTAACTGTAGTCCAACCACCGATCGTTTTCTTATTGACCTCTTCCAGCGCACTGATTCGTGTATCAATATAATGTACCAAGTTATTGTACGCCTTCTGAAGACCAGCTTTGAATGAGTTGAGAAATGCGATAGTGTCCATTGTTGGGAGAAAGTTAGCAACTTCACGACAAAAGCAAATGAGAATACACGAAAACTGACAACTAACACTGAATGAAGGATGCTAGTATAATAATATATTTATTACTACGGAAGTTACAAATGAGATAATAAATAAATTAAATATACAAACAAACCGACGACAAAAATGATTGAAATAATTATTTAGGGCGACCACTGGAGATTAATTAATTCGACAATAACTACCATATATTGTGTTAAAATGTAAATGAATACGAAAGAATCAAGAAAATCGATTTGTAAAATGATGTAATAATTCTATGAAATTTTGACGACGAAAACGTGGGTGCAACAATGAGGCAGGGTTTAAATAAGTAAATAAACAAACCGACAACTAAAATGACAGAAATAATTTAGGATGACAACTGCAGATAAATTAATTCGACAATAACTAAGGCAATGTTATGTTAGATTGTAATGAATAACTACAAAAAGATCACGAAACAAATGGTAAAATATTGGAATAATTCTATTTACGACGACGAAACTTGAGCAGTGCAACAATAAAGTACGTTATTTTATCACATCATTTTGTCATAGTATCAACCAAGAAAAATTTCAAAATATTTATGGTTCATATTCCGTTTTACTTTGTATGCTTAGTCCAGGCAATCTACAAAAAATCCTTAAACATCGGAAAAATTGAAATATTAGTTTTCCATAATGCTTCTTTATTAAAAATTATTGCTTCGCAATATATCCAAAATCAGACAAAATCCAACAACGGGAACCCCTTTCAATTCACATTTCAAAATAGGGGTATGGTAATCTCCTCAAATTAAGGTAAAACGAATTAAATGTACGCATTATATGGAATTATTTTCACGATTTAATTTTGAAATATCAATAAGCAGTACACAGAAGTCTACTTTCCAAAACCAACCAATATCCAATCCCTGGCTAACCTACGAAGACAACGTGTTGAGCTCCGTACCAAGGTTAACAGTTTAACTATAAATATATTATAATGAGGAAGAATATGCTTTCCGAAGTGTGTGCGTGTGTGTGAAAATTTGGTGAAAATCGTCCGAAGGAAACTGAAATAACTGTAAATGTATGTTACGTGTAAAATGGTGTCAGCGATTGCGTGATACATTTGTTTCCGGGAAAGTGACGCTCAAAATACAGTGAGGATCTACACAGGAGTGATTTAAGATTATGTGTTACTAATTTCAAGCACATTAAACGAAAAACACGGGCAGAAACAATTTTTAAAGGACATATAAACATATCGTAGATGTGAAATTATTAAATAGAAATGCGGATTAAAAGGTAACGTGACAAAGGACAGTGTCCAAACTGCGGCAGTGTCTATGTAGAACTATCTAGCATGAATTGAAAGCAAAAAGAAGTACGCTATGATTAATGACAAGCTTCAGTACGCTATGATTAATAGAATAAATAGAAAATACGCAAATTCGTAACACGGCCATATGTGTTGTTCACGTGATGCCATGGCATGCTATATATTTTGATAGGCACTACTGATGGCTTATAATTAATACCTCAACACCACAAGCACATGTAGCAAACCCTGTCAAAAGGATACAAGCTACTAGTGCCCTCTGCGGCAGAAATTGGAACTATACGTGGAAAAGGGGGAAGGGTATTATTTCACAAAGTTCGAGTTGGGCAATAAGTTAAATATTAATAGGAGACATTACTAGGAGGGCCTAAATGCCAAATATGGCATTAAAAGCACATAGGACAATTCTGACGAGAGACATGTGAGTGGTATACGTGAAATAGAAACGTGCATTTTTCAAGTTTTGCAAATAACTCGGGAACTAACGGGAATATTTTAACGAAATAAAAACGAAAAAACTCAGTAAGTCAAGAAAAAATAACGCCAATACAGAAAAAATGTGTGAAGATAATAATAATAATAAAATATTTAAAGTAATTTAGGGGAAAACAATTCGGACATAAAAGGTCACATGACAGCTGAAGAAGTGGCTATCTTCTGTGCAAAGCACTTCTTTATTTACCAACATAAAAGAGAAGTAAATAAGGTAACGTGACATACATGTGAAATAGCAACGAGAAAAATCTTGATAGGGACTTATACCAACAAGTTAACATACAGCAATAAGATAAACCTACATAGGAGATGTTACTGGGAAGGTCGAAAAACCATATATAAAATTACAAATACGTGGGTCAAACCAATCACGGGATATATAAGTGGTACACGTAAAGCAGAAACGTATGTTCAGCGATTAACTCAGGCACAAACAGGAAAATATCAAAGAAATAAAAACAGTAAAACAGCAATATCAGCCAAGTTGATAGCTTTAAAGAAGACATGCTAAAAGATAATAATAATAAATAATTTGGCAATAATTTAGGGGAAACCGGCTCAGGTGGCAAAAAGGCATATGACAACTTAAGAAGGGGCGGACTACTGTAGTGTGAGTGTGCATAGCGTGTCTTCATACAAGAACACCAAAAGTCATAAAATAGCATTGATAGAGGGGAACGCCAAAAGACTAGACAAAGAGTGCATAAGGGCGTCTATCAACGCGGCTAGGGGTTGACACATATAATTGTGGAATAGAATAGTACTCCTTATACATTCGCAAAGGAAAGGTAACAGAAATGGCGCAACAACGGGAGGAAGACGTAGAAACAAGTCATAGGTTCAGTGATACAGAGGTCCATGGAGAGAGTTTTGTGAAGGTAAAAAGAAAAAAATGGCATATCAAATCGAGGAGATAAAATCAAAGATAATAGATATGGTGAAACTACACTAGACGGTTGACAAAATGGAGGAGGTATTCAAGAGCGAAACGTTAATATAGATGAAGAAAAGCTATCAGGGGTTGTTAAAGAATGGGGTGTGTGAGTTATTGGGGGCAGTAGTTAAATTACATGCAGACAATAAAGAGAAAATAAAGTTTCAGGAACAGATTGGAAAGTTCCTGAACAACAACAACGAGACGACAAGTTAGTGACACAGATGGACGAAAGAGTTGAACACCATATTGGTAATCTCTTGGATGGGGTACGTGATGGACAGCACGGAGGATATTATACAGGTTATAGATGAAAGATGTACTGTGCTAACCAAAGTTGTGCAGGGTAAGGGAGGAGGATAATGTGCTATGGGACTAACAGAGGTGGCAAAAAAGCAGATGCAGTAGATGCGGGAAGACATAATAGACAAACTCGGAAACCAGCAGGGGCGTGTCACGTATTTGAGTGTGTTACGAGATGGGCGCAAGAAAGCGCAGTCAATGGCACTACTGTTGCGTAATAAAAAGGAAAAAAGCATTCAGACCAAATTGTTGGACATCTTGAAGAGAGAGAGGAAAGGTATTAAGATCAGTTAAACGCGGGAAACAAAACCAGGGGAGTTGCTTGTAATAGTTCCAGATGCGGAAGAGAAGCGGAAACTCGAACAAGTATTGCAGGAGAAAGAGGAGGTTGAGCAAAGAGATATTGGGAAGCGGAGGCCGAGGTTAAGAATATTTGGAGTAACAGTGCAAACAGAACAGAAAGAGTTCCTGAAATCACTGATACAAACAAACTTTGAGGAGGAAGAGTGGGTCAAGGTACGGCGGGAAATACGACTGCTATATAAACAGAAAACAAAAAATGTGAAGGTGGAAAATTGGGTGCTAGAAACTAGTGGGCGGATAGCAATAAAGTTTATACAGTCAGGACGGGTGTATGTGGACCTAATGAGCTACAGAATTATGGCAGAAGAGGAATCAACGAGGTGCTACAGATGCCACAAATACGGACATATCGCTTCGGAACAAGGAGGATACATGCGGACTCTGCAGCCAGGATGGACATATCTATAAAACATGTGTAAGGAAAAACGAAGATCAGGTATGCATTAACTGCAAAAAAGAGGGGTGAACCATGATCATAGTGTGCAGAGTTGGCAATGTAATGAGAACAAGACAGCAAAGAGTATAGTACAGGCGAATAAACAATATGACTAAATTAATACATCAAATATACAGAGGGGCAAAATATCTTCAATGGAAATGAGTGATTGCATGCGAAAGGGAAATTATGATGTAGGTTGTTTCCAAGAAATAATTTCATAGTTCAAAATCAGTATGTTAGTGAGAGAGGAGAGTCATTAATAGATATGACGATGAGGAATAAGTGGAACATAGATTGGAAGAAACGGAAAACAGACATAAAGAGTGAACTAGAAAGTAAACAACGACATGCGGAAAGTATAGATGAACAGGTAGACATACTACAATTAACCTTGTTACAGCATAGTGCAGAATGTATTAAACAGCGAGTGCCTGGATAAAGATCAGTTAAATGGTGGACAGCAGAGTTAACAAAATTGAAGAAAACAGTAAACAAAACACGACATGCAATGCAAAAGGAAAGACGTAGGGGTGAAAAGCTGGAAACAGCTGTGCAGCAATACAAGGAAACAAAGCGAAAATATAAGATAACAAAAGAGCAGGAGAAGAGAAGTAGTGAGCAGAGATTTACAGAGGAATCCTTTAGTAAATCAACATTGGGAATCCCATATTTGATATATGCGGAGAAAATAAGGCGAAAAGAGATATGATACACCCTAATACGGGAGGGTATCTACACAACATCAGTGTGAAACAGGGAGATATATCGTAGATGAACTGTATCCTAAAAACATCGAACTTACCTGGCCATACGACGTTATACAACTACGGGATGTAGAGAAAATAACAAAAAAGGAAATAATGGAAGTGATAGACTGGCTAAGAAGAACAAAACCTAGTTATGTTAATATAACACATGAATTTGTTAAGAAGACAAGATGTATAATTAGATACAGTACACAAACTGTACAACATGTGTTTCGAACATTCATATTTCCCAGTAGCATGGAAGATAAGGTGAAATTATTCTTAAAAGGTAGGAATAGACCGCCAAATATGCCTACCTACGCCAAATAATCATACATTCCAATACATTTAAATATAAACATATTTAAACATTCATGAATGAACAAAACGAACCACTTTTCAACAGACAACTTTTGACGTAAAACTAAAACGTCACAACACTAAAAAAAAACTCAAAAAAGGAGATTCTGACTATTTATTGATTTTCTTGATGTCATGATTAATTTGACATGGATCTACTGGCCGTACATAGTTTCTGTGTTTTTAAGAACATTGGAACCTTATGATGAAAACCACGTGTCGGAACGTTGTTTAAACATTTAAACGAAGAAATTTCAAAGAGTTGTTATTTATTTTAGCGTATTTTTTTAGTGTTGTGACTTTTAAGTTTTATATGAATGGCTGTCTGTTGAAAAGTGGGTCGTTGTATTCATTCATTTTTTAAAATAATTTTCAAACATTTCTTAGTAACAGTCCTGGAGTGCAGAAACCCTGTGTGCCTGCCTGTCCGTATGTCCTGTTATTATTCGAAAACCACTCATCCGATTTACGTGATTCCTTTTTTAAATTCATTTACATGTTCTGAGGAAAAATATTAGTATATGTGTTTGTTACGTTAGAATAATAAGCCATGACGATATTAGTGGGTCAAGTCGGAAGAAAATCAACCTTAAGAGAGATATTTACATAAGCTGTCTACACGGTTAAAGTGTGACAACAATGAGTGTTAATATTACTTGTCTCTAAGAATTGTACAAAAAAGTCTAACAATCACTGCACATGTCTATCTACAAAGGTTAACCTAAATCAGCGTAAAAACAACTTAAAACTTAATAGTGAAATTCAAATAAGGAAAAATGAATCGTCATCAAATTAAATGTGCTCTGTTCTGTGCATTTCATGAAGATCAACACAGTTTTTAAATCGTAAAATTTGTACAACAGTTTAGATTTTATTAGCGTCTTAGAGAACTTGCGTCAGAGCCGCAGCCACCGCTGCCGCCACCGCCGCTGCCTCTGTGTTGAAATCTCAACATTTATTTGTATTATATTGGAATAGACGATTTCACTGTGCTTCGTACATTTTAAAGAGGTTTTTGCAAAAGATTCTCGGAAGACCTTTCTTTTTTCATAGTTTACGTATCAGTTTTTTAACCATTATTATAAATAAACGTTTCAAAGCTTAGACACAAAAAGGCAAAAATAGATCGTTATGTGGAAATAAATATCTAGATGCTCAACAAATCTTCGTTAACACATTTCGAAGGTTGTATATTTTGTCAATTTAGGCTCAACGCATAAAGGAATACAATATAGAAATCTAAGAACGGAAGTGTAATAGTTATTATTTGATGTTTACTTTAGATTTTACAAGTATATTCCTGAACTCGCACCGCCATCGCTGCAATGTAAATAAATAAACTATCTGAAAAGTATGTTTTAGACTTGCTATATTCGTGGATTCTGATTTAGCTAAAGTATAAAATAACAAAAACACACGTGCAAAGTCTAGGTGGGTTGCTAGTTAGAAATAATACTTAGTTGGTTACGAATCCCAATTACAGAAAGTCCCGGTTACACACCTGCCATATCCCCTAACTTCCGCTTTCTCCCATTTGGATTCACGACTGCGATAAGGGGATTGCTTTGGCGCGCTCAACTCCCCTCTCTTTCGCGCAAGCGCTTTGCTCATTGTACAGTACAAGCAGCGGGCGCGAGAGTGTGTGGGTATCGCACCCCTCTGCAGTCTGAACCCCCTCGCAGTCACGCACCATCTTTTACATGAGGGAACGCTACGTTCATTATAAGTAGAACAAGTATTATACGTGGCACCAAACGAATACTTTTAAGTTGCCACGACGAATTTCCTCGACAATGAGGGATTCATGATCCAAATTCCGAAGCACATTCTGAAACATCTTTCAGCCACATCTACTCTCACGTGATCTGTATCTGTTGATTTCATGTCGATTTGATGCGTGTGCTTGAATTGTCTCTCTGTCGACACAAAGTTCATTGTTGCAGAATGGATGCTAAGGACGTGTATGGTTTTGCGAGTTGCCTGTTGCTATTTGTGTTCAATTACGTTACCTCTCAGCTTGACATTTTAGTTCAAGGGAAATGATTAAATAAGTCCAAGATTTGCACCGCTCTCAGTTCAAAAATTGTAGTTTGGAGATGTATGCTTGTGAGGACGCACGTTTAATAGAGAACGCGATGAAAGAGAAGAAAATCCTTTCACAAAACATAAAATATTAAAATACACCATATCGTAAGCTTTCTTCTGGATGAATGGCTTAGGACTGAAAAAATGAGAAGGTCGGTGATGGAGGAGGAAGGAGGTGATCATCTTATTATTTACTTCATCTCTTGAAGTAAAATCTTTGAAAAGAGAATTCAACGCTTCATGACTTGAGTTAAGCGAAAACTGGAAAGTAGATTTATTTGTGACTTCTTGTACTTCCACTACATTTGGTGTTCCATCACCGAAGAGTAAAGATGCTTATCCCTGTAAGTGGAATTAAGTTTGTAAAGATTAATGAGACGCGGGTTGTCGCAATGTTCTTGTCAGCAGAAAGTGGTCTCCTTGAAAACGAATTATTTGAGACAGAAAATGCGTGAAAAAAAGGTCTTTCAGAAAACCATATTTGAACAGATAACACTCGATGTCCGTTTATTGAAACAAAATTGATTTAATTAAACTGTATTTATCAAAATTGATGAATTATTGGATGAGCATTGACGACTCATCTGTATAGCTGTAAAATTTTATACGTAAACTCATTTATTTGAAAAATTTAGAGAACTATTTATACAATATATCTCTTGCCATAAATGAGAAAAGTCTTGAACACTTTCGGAAACAAGTAATTAAAATATATCAAAATATACATCATACTGAGGGGCCTCTCGGGACCTTCCCCTTAGCTGCTTCGCCCTTTACCTGATACGAATGAATCTCCAATTTCTTGGAGATTTCATCTACTTTGTTTAAGTTTTGGATTCTTGTGTAGGCAGACATTTAGATACTTTTGCTAAGAAGGATTTCTAATGATTGGAATTATTAGACAGTCTAATTAATTTAATCGTTTGGCCAGTGAAATTAGTTAATAATAATAATAATAATAATTCTACGAAAGAAACTCTACAAATAAATTCTACAAAAGAAACTCAAAGAAACTTGGGCAAAGGAGAACTTGCATGGACAATTTCTCAAAAGGATGAACACTTGCGAAGCCCACTCTGATCCACATTTATGGCTTAAGAGGGGGAGACTGAAACCGGAGACAGAAGCCGTCATTACTGCAGCCCAGGACCAAGCATTGAGAACAAGGCACTGCGATACGTTTGTTCTTAAAACCACAGACCATGATAGAAGCCGCGTATATCAACAGCACTCTGAAACGGTTGACCATATCGTTTCTGCCTGTCCAACTTTGGCGAAAGACAAATATCTAAGGAGACTCAATAACATCTGCAGCTACGTTCATAGGCAGATATGCCGAGCATTGCAAGATCCAACTACCCCTGCAAAAAGGTATGAACAAGCTTCAAATCCAGTGACGACTATAGGCAATGTAACCTTGCTTTACAACCAGCAGGTAAGCTGAGAAACGCCTTAAATACAATGATCTTGCTATAGAGGCTAGCCGTATATGGAAATTGAAAACACTTGTCATTCCCATAATCATTGGGACTTTGGGAATGATACCTCGCAGAATGTCCAAGAACTTGGTGATGATTCCCGGTACACTACTTGAAAGGGATACTCAGGAAATGGCTCTCATCGGAACTGCGTACATTCTAAGGAAGGTGTTGTAAAATTACTCCATAAAACATTTCCTCCTTAGGGAGCTGGTTGCTCTCTGTAGAAAATATGACAGATAACCGGCCTCTACATCATTTAAGCCGTGCAAGAATAATAATAATAATAATAATAATAATAATAATAATAATAATAATAATAATGACGATAACTATAGTAGGGAGAGGAATTCTTGAGATTTAGTAATAACCATCATCTATCAGATTGCCAACGTTTCGACCATCAGGACAAGAACATTGCAGGCCATCATACAGCAAAATATAGAAAATCAAACCACTTCGGCATCTCATGAAGCGTTATGCTGTAGTGATATACCTGCATTAACCTCGGATACCAATAATATCTATGCGGACGCTTAGATATTATGAAGAAATGATAGCAATAATAGATACATAAGTTTTTGTTAGGAAATAGTCCAGTGGGTTTGCTCGTTTGGTATGAATGTACGTTGCGTGCCTGTTCGAGGTGCGAGACGTGGCTGCGAGCGTGTCGACAAACGTGACAGGTAGCGTGTCAGGAGTGTGGCGGCGGGAGCATGTTGGGTTTGGCCACACGGTGCCAACTCGACAGCCCCACTTCGCAAGGGTTGGTCGAGTGCGTAGGCGGGGAGGGTATGCGGGGGCTTCGGCGTTGCCGCCGCCGTCGCTGGCGGGCGCCGTGTCGGCGCGCCCCTGCCCGTCCATCCGCGCGCTCCGCTTGTCCCTGCGCCTGCGCTACCAGCCGAGTCGGCGACGCGGGCGGCGGCGACGCGCGCTCCAGCAGGAGTCGGTGCGCTGCCACGACCGAGGCCAGCCGCACCACCCGCGCGCGCAGTCGCTGACGCAGCCGCTTGCGAACCGAGGGAGAACTGCGTCCGTAGACTGCGGCGGTCCGAGCGTGTTCCCGCGTGCCGCGTTCCCAGCCTTGTCTCCTTGCGTCGCCGCGTGTGAGTGATGTGAGTGCCCGCCTGTGCGTGTGAGGATGGCGCGTGCGGGTGCGCCGCCTCCGCCGCTGCCGCCTCTGTTGCTGCTGTTGGAACTGGTGGCGGTGTTGGTGCTGCTAGGAGACGTAGCTGCCCGAGTGTTCGGTGAGTATCACTAGGCACTGTCTCTCAAGGACACCGGCGAGAGGCAGACGTGCTGTGAGTTGAGTCTTAGACCGATTTTCGTCTGTGATCCAACACCCCTCGCGTCGAGATGCCACGCGTGACTCATCTTTCTCCGACGTGGTCCTCGAGCGTGTGCGTGTTTCCCGCGCGGCCTTCGACGCGTGCTCCTCCCCCTCCTCTAGGGCCTTCGCTCATGAAACCAAAACTTCTGGCGTTCCTCATCACCTCTCCGTTGAAGCGCGAAGAAGCTTCCATCTATCTCATTCCGCGTTTTTTCGAAAACTCTTTCTTCCTTTCTCTCTTACTTTCTTTCTTTGAAGAATATAAATATATTGAAATGTCTCCTTAGCTTGAAATAGTGGATGCTGAAGATATAAGAATGAAAAGCGTAAAGTCAAAGAAAATTTATATTTTGTATTAGTTCTTTGCCGGTTTTTGTATTTTTCGCTCGTTTCGGAGAAACGTCGTATCCGACATAAAGAAATCTAATGGAATGTAAGCTTTCCATTTGGGTATTTCGTATGTTTTAATCAGTCTTGTGAAGTACGTAGCAATTTATTCCACTTTACCCTTCGCATCAGGAATGTAAAAATGTCATTGAAGAGGTAGTGCTCGTGTAGTGAGCGGCCGCAGTTGTTGCAGTGTTGCCTCGTAAAACCACTCAGCCGCAGCTGCTGTCCGGGACGTCCTTGACAAGTTACTCAACGGCCTGGGAAATGGTCTCATTGCTACATCCGCACAACAAGTTGTTTATTTGTTTGACGTATATGCATATGATTGACGAGCGCATATTAATTGCGGGGGCGCGGAGGGGGCGCTGTACACTATCTTTAGAACAGCACCGCCTCTCGCGGGCCTCTGGACTTCTATTCAACCTTTTTCCCCTTCAGAAATTGGATCACCGTTAAGGTCATGCATACTTATACAGAATCTCAAATACCATGTAGCTGAGTATTTGGAAGTACTTCACCCTCTTTTAATTAAAAAAATCATTGAGCGACTGTTGCTTTAATAACTTATACTCCGGAAGTTTATCTGTTGTACATTATTACAAAAACTTCTTTATATTTTGTTTCTTCTGGCAAAAATTAATAGTATTGCAATACACGTTAAACAAGATATTGCTATACATTGTTCTATTTTAGTTTTAATCCTAACATTGGCTGCTTCATTATCTGCACTAACGAGCGAAAAATTACTGACTTTCCGTAGCAGTGAATTATCTCGAAATCCAGTCGGCAGAATAAGGAGCTAGCACGTGTCAAGTAAAAAAGTTATTTCGACCAAACGAAACATGTATTTCTATTCCACATCATTCTACTATTATTCGTAACATGTTCTCTTCTTTATATTTAATGAAAGAAAATGAGTCATGAAATTTCTTTCCATTGTAACAAATATTTATGCATCTCACCCACTGACTCAGAAATAAACTGGTAACCTTTTCTAGTCATTTTTCTCAGAAAAGCAATAAAAACTAAATATATACTAATAATAATTAAAGGAAGGAATGTTGCGACGCTTGGAGACTTGGTTGCAACATCAACACTAAGGAGAAAATGGTGAGAAACTGGGGTTCGAATCCGAGATCTCCTGTTCCTGAGATGCCGGGCCCGATTCCCGGTCTGTCACGATTTTTATTTCATGTCTGTTTAGTTTCTGATAATTCATATATGTTTCAGAAGAAATATTGCTTGACATTTTTCGCAATGTTTTTACATGGAATACATTTTTGAAATAAAAATAAAGCAAAGTGTTTGCACACTTTAAATAACTTTCCAGATAGCTGAAAATAATATGATGCAAAGTAAGTCCAGTCTATGGAGTTTCTTTAAACTTTTAGTTTTAATACGAAATAATTTTTTGATGTTATATTTGTTTCATTTGACAGTTAATTAAAAACAGCAACCCTTAAGAAAAAATTCTTAAAATGTCCTTTACTAAGCTTTTTTAACTAAAAAGAGTTTATGTAAACTTTTATGCTATAAAATTAATAGTCAGTACAACTTTCTCCATTTCTGTGGTAGAACTAGAAACTAAAAGAACGAACAGATTCTGTATTTTAACCTTTTAAAGACATTCGGTATTCAATTTTCGATGAAAAAACTAGAAATAAATTGTCCATTACGCTAATTACTCGTACAACCTTTCTTTTAACGTTTACCTTCTTCTAATATATTTGAATTTTCACAAATTTCGACTTCGTTTCGAGTCATCAAGTGTTGTTGTAATATATTTCAACATCATAGCAACGTGACCTACGAAAATACAAATGCATTTACAAATACAATAACGAAAATACAAAATACTTGTGCAATGCTCCTTCCTTTCTCTCTCCTGACCTTCCTTGGTCACCTCTTGTTCTTTTCGATCCCGACGCTAGAGTATCTTTCATTTTCCTCTTTCTTCTTTTTTATTTTGTATTAATTTTTGTAATGATGTGTGTAATGTTTTGAGATGTGTTGATATTTGAGTTTTGAGTTGTGATTCAGGAGGGGTTTTTTTTGGGTATGGTTGAGTCATTCGGTGAGTCCCACGCGCGGAGAGAGTCATGTTGGCTCTTCTTAGTGAGTAACTGCATTTTCCCTACCTGTACTGAATTTTAGGGCTCTAATGACCTAGATGTTGACGAGCCGTAAGGCCCCACAAAGAAATGCATTGTAAGAAAATAAACGATAAAAGAAATTGTCTGTTTCTGGTCGAAGTATTGCTGTACACAAAATAGTCGTAATTACAATAACGTAAAAATTATCAATGCATTACATCAATGTGTTAAAAGTCCCTTCCTTATACACTGGATTGAGACTGTTAACAGTTTTTACCACTCAAGAGTCGTAAAAAAGCGTTCCATGTATTATTTTGTTTTGATTTACAAAATGGATCATATATAATGTGTCTGAAGACAACTTTTCTCGTGATATATGATTGGAGTTGGAAAATCAAAGTCTCAAGAACCATAGTTCGCGTATTTTGTGTTGATAGTATTGGCGTACATCTCGGAGCATATTTTAATCTATAATCTTATTGAGGACTTCAAGACGCTAAGTTGTCGAGGTCGAAAATGAGAAAAAGCTAGAGATATCAGCGATGTGCCAGTTTTTAATAATGTTGGAACGATATGCGAATTAGGTGCTTGTATTTTATTGAAGTGTGAACCAGGTCGTTAATGGAGGGTTAATTAACACTTCCACACTCATTATTTTCCAATTATTTAACCAATTATTTTCAATTTAGAAGGTGGTGTCAAATATTAAGCAATAATTTGGTTTCTGTAAATATTTTTGTTTCAAAATACATTCTAGTTTAAAGTCATACAAATGAAGTGTGGTAAATAAGTACCGCCCTTTGTTAAAATGTGTATTTGTACTATTACCAACAAAACTCTGACATTCAACAAGAATAAGTTTCTTAGTGAATCTGAGTGTACTATGATCTTTTGGAATAAGTTATTAAGGAATACAAAAATATAAGTTTTATAGCATAACATTGCGCAATTATTATATTTTTTGATGATTGAATGAGAAATTTTTAATATGTCATTTTCCTCGAAGCTTAAAAAGTAGAAGTTAATTGCAAATCAAAATTGCCAAGAACTATAAAAATTTACACACTTTGCAGAGCTTTCTCTTTGTTTCAGAACTGAAATTGATGCACAATATGGATTTAACCCTATTCTGAAGTTCATGTTATATTTCAGTATTACGCTGCTATGCGCACTGTAACATGCAGATGAGTACATATTTACTTACCTATAATGTTTCTGAGTTCAATGTATCCAACGTACCCTAAGAAAAGGATTAAGAAATTTTTTTCACTGATGTCCAGCTTTTGGTCATAGATTTTTGACCGGTGTGCCTGGTACGTAGAACAGGGCAGAATTATAATGGAACAGCAAAGTCACATAGTGTGCATTTTGTATCACCGCGTCGAGCGATACAGTTGTAAAACATACGTAAGTATGGCGATGGGAGAGCGTTTTCACCGAGAACACAAGAAAGCTTGATAGGAAAGTGCGGAAATATGAGTTTTTGAACGGTTCTAGTCATCCTGACTACATAAAATCATAGACAATGTGAAAGGTATTTATTTTCAATTAATGTTCTTTCGAGCTTACTCTTAACGAGCTGTGGGTAAAGATTGACAGCGGATACTGTTAGACAAAATTCAGGATTGAGATAGTTTTATACCTCTCACTAGTGTGTAAGTTTTAAACAGTAAATTGTTTATTCTGAATAATAAACCACTAAATCATTTTGTTAAAATCTGCTCATCCGATCCCCATTGAGAGTTACCACTTTGAATGTGGCTCTCATGCTTCAGCTGTTTGGAGACAAAGCGTTACAGACACGGGCACTGCATACCTGGGGGTTTTCTTGTCGTTTCCCGTACACAATATAAAATCCTGAAATAAGGATTTCCACCGTGAATAATTATTTCCGAAAGACATGCTTGGTGTAGACCGAGAATGGGAGGCATGTGTTGGTCCTTTTCTTGTATTTTATTCAACAAATAGTTTTGAAACACTCCTAAAAACTGTTGCGTTGTTTTCTTATTTTTATTCGTAAGCAAATGCCCTGGAATGTTCAACATTTGGAGAGAGAGAACTCTAGCTGATTATCCTAGTCTTTCTCTTGGCAATTCCATAAATGTGACGTGTTGCGACTCTTCTTAAGCGGATGGCTAGTTTATTCGTAGTAACCCTTGATTCCAAACGAAAAGCTGATCACTTTTGTCACAGAAGGAAACCATGGACCACCTGCGTTGCGTATCTTTGTTGTACTTACATTTGTCCCTTGATTTTCATACATGTCAAGTGTTTTCTACCGAAAATTGCTACTCTTTTGCTATATTATTTATATCCCATATAATCTGAATGTTCTACTCTTACTTCCTCATTTTACATCCAGAAGTTGTCTTAAACTTTTTCTCAAGTAGAACACATTCCTTTGCTAATTAAGATCACGGATGCCACCAATATTTATATGAATCCATTATTTAATTGCACAAATATACCGTTATTTAATTGCACAAATATACCACAATTACAGAGGATTACGAGATAAGGTATAACGTATTCTTAAAAAAAAGCATGAATGTGTGAATATGTGTTCAAAATTTTGAGAAACCATTCGGTTGAAAGTATCAACTACAAAAACAAAACAATGGCGAGAAGAAACCCAATTGTGAACTAGGAAATAGAACAAAGCACAGTCAGATCATATATTATTTCTTAAGCATAATAGTAGACGAGCAGTTAACGTTCATGAATCATAATTACACCATACGAAAGGTAAAGAAAATATTTTGTTCCTGTTTTGAGGGATGAACAAAATTAAATATAGACATCCATGATATATTGACTTCATATGAAGCAATAACACCTATTTAAACGTAAAGAAGTTCAGTTTTGGGGGGTATCGTACTGTACTATAGCATTATGAACACTAGATGCGAAGTGTTCTTCGCTGAGGCAATAGTTTTAAAAGGCGTTCCATTTAGTCAACAAAGTCAGTTCAAACTGTCCCCTTTGTAGGCCCCGATGGTGCCTATCGGATTTACAGACGGTAGAGCTCTGCAATTGCTGGGACTCGGCGATAGTAGGAGCTCGGCCAGCATCTCGCTCCGGTCGGTTTTACCCCCAGAATAGACTCGGTACTCACATTACTGACTCCTTAATTTATACATATATAACACTTAGTAAAAAGCATTACATTAAACAGTAAGTTATAAGAAATGTAAATGGACATTATAAAAGATCGGGAAAAAATGGATTAACGAGAGCTTGTGTCGAATAATAGCAAGTATGAAGGGAAAAGTTTGAGACAGTTTATACTTTCATACGGAGAGTGACACTTGGAAAAAAGAACCGTACATGGTATTGAACAAATCAAACATTTTTGGAGCTTTTGAATGGACATATCTTCATAGAATGAGGAACACTGAAGTTTGTGTGAAGTAGGAAATAAGTTGAGAATAAATTTTGTGGGCTCGCGTGTTTCATGGTTAAGAACAGGGAAGATAATCCACGAATTGATGCATTTAGGAGGTTGGAGCGGTGGAGAAACCAACTTATAGATACAACTAAGAACTGTGAATGCATACAAGACTATGCGAGTAAATTAAGATTACTGAGAAAAGCTTTTAAGATATGAACACATTAAATATAACTAAATAAACAAAGCACAAAATTGGATGTTAATGTTTCTTTTATTATCATAAACCTTTATTTGCAATTACCGGGGTTCTTTGGTTTTCTAGGTGAGATCTTTTATACAAAATGCTGGATCCTGAAGACGAACGTTGCACCTAATGCTCACTCGAACGGAAGCTTGAAATTAATAAGTACAAAAAAATGTGTGATTTAAATTGAGTGTACAAAATATTCATCGCAGATAAAGTCAATAACCAGCAAAAGACTCCAATCATGGGAAGCCAAGCGGACAGCTAGACTCCGCGTTGCGGGGCCAACACTCGAGCATACCCAAATCCAACCCCTGCATCCGAACTGAACCGAAGCGGTGGCCGCTGACGCGTTACGAACCGAGCGCAGCCGAACCCCAACGAAACGCCTCAGCTCCTGGGGAACACACTAGTGCTGTGGTGGCTAACCTACAATAAACATTTTTGTGATGATATGAAGTGTTCGCGGGATGTTAATTTCGGGGGATGTTTCCCATGAAAGCACCATGGTGTGGCACTTCCTTACAGGAACGTAAGCTCGAAAGGACACAAAGCTTTGAACGTCGACCATGTTCCTTCGAGACATTTGAGTTGTTGATGCTTCAAAGGTTTGCATTGTTACCTCGGGTGCGGGGTCTTTGTTAGCGCAAATCTCTCTACCTAGGTGTTCTCGTGTTTCAACTAGCAGAAACGCTGAGCATTCGACCGACACCATTTCTTTTCTCTTGAATACTGAGGTGCTTGTTTTCTGTGAAATTCAATCGTTTTTTCATCTTCCACTTACCGAAGAAGCAATGGAGATTTTATTGGCTTTGTGCCGCGTGTACTGTTCAAAGAAACCCTTCAAATGTTGTTTACAATTTTACTTCTTCAGTGTCAAATTTACAACTGAATAATTGTAATTGTGATTGTCTTAATTACAATTGTACTCTATTCTATATTCAAATCTGGTGTACTATTTACACTTGAAACAAAACATTCTTTCTACTACAAAACTACATGCTAAATTTTTCCTCTAAGTTTTTCAAAATATGGACTCTGAAACCCATTAATATTCTCCCATCATCCAATGAGGTTTTCAGACATGCCAGTTACACATGTAGGGGAGAGATCTCCAGTACCGACAACCTCAGCATTTTGGCTTATAACAAATTCGAAATAAATTTTTATGAAATTTGAAAAGTGTAACCTTCTTCTTCTTCTTCAATTCATGTTTAAAAATGAGCCAAGTTTCTATATATTATTATTGAAATTAATATTTNTCTATATATATATATATTATAAAACATGTTGAACTGGAAGAAACTTGACTAATTCAGATGGTCAATTTGGGTATTTTTAAGTAGTCAAATTTTAATTGCAGTATTATTTATGGCTTCCTGCATATTGTTATTGAAAAAAGTTTACCTCTTCTATTCAAGTATTTTGATTTGAATATTAACAATAATAACAAAGATATTATGATTTAAAATAGGTTAGTAAGTTGTACTGACAGGTCCTAAATGACGACGTTATAGTCAGTTCGTATTGCTTACTTTGTGCATGAGGGGATAAATAAATATAACTTGATGTAAATTTGATGGAGAATCTATTTTCAGAGTGATTTTCGAATCATACAAGCATTATTCTCCAATAAATAAGGGGATATGACAAAATGGCAATTTTCAGCTGAATTAAAGGCTTTGTACCTGCGGAAAGAACAATATGAGGTTGATGGTTTTATGACGTTTCGAAAGGGTATGTATCTGGGCCCTGTTGGTCAAATTATGTGACAGATCACAACGATTGATATCTGTATTGTATACATCAGAATAAAAATGTACCAAAAATTGCATTTTTGAAACTCCCGTGCGCCCTCTAGATTCAGTCAAAAAATTATTTTGTTTTGCTGGATGATTTTACTATTTGAAAATCTTATCGAAAATTCTTCATACTCAATCATGCAACCAAACAAAACACCAAGGTAACGTGTTGACGCTCTTTGAATACGTGTAGTCCCGGGACTTGACATAAATTACGTTGGATGTCACGCCGTGATGCTATGATGTCATAGTTTTCCGGCAGTTTTCTCGTGACTTACCTTCGAATAATCCCCCAAATCAAACGCACACTACAAAAACTCTTTCTCGTTGAGGGTATGAATTTAATATATTGATCGGTCATATCAAAAATAGCAAGTCTTCCAAGTCACCATCATGTTTTTTGTTTTTGTTTTTTTGCTTTTACATCTGTGTAGTCACCAAGTCTGATGGTACTGGGTTTGTCTTCAAATACGCTTCACGATGTATGAAAGAACTCAGCTGCCTGCCTTGCTGTCATTTTATGTGAAACCCTCACCTTCGTTTTCATGCTTTTGTCCGTCCACTTTAACTTAATCCCAGACACTTGACTCTGAAAAAAATAGACAGATAATGATTTTCTTTTATTTTAAATAAATAATTTGTGGCAGGTATGAACAGCACGAAGTTGTAAACATCCTTGTTGCGTATTGTTCGTAGAATATTTTGGAAATGTTTCACCGGTTAGTGTGTCTTTGGAGAATATAAATTTAAAAAACAGTAAAAGGTTTATGAAATAGTCGCGTCAGAAACAGGAATAAACGCTTAAAACTAACTCTTAAATCCCTCTAAAGACGCTACCATAATGATAGTCATAGCTTTCACGACACTTAGCTGAATATGACATGCTCGAAATATATTGCCGGATAAAATTATCAACTTTTCGGGTCTTTTTTAAGACTTAAATTGATTATTTTATAATATAATAATGAGAGACTTTAACTGCTCAAGTATTGCCGGGTAGTCTTCATTCTTCTACATAATACCCGTAAAGCACTGTTACCTTGCATCGGTTGTGAGATCTACAGTGGCAGGTAATATCGGACTTTCACGCAATTACCAATTATATTATCTTGTTGTGAATTTAAAGCAATTTATTTATTTATTGAAATTTCAATAATTTGTTTCATCAAATACAATTTTATTTTTTGTTAACAACAACGCATAGTGCATCGACGGCTACTGCACACTGTGACCACCTGTCTCAAGACAAAAATGTCGCCACGATATTTCTCTCGCAGCGGTGTCTGTTACAATGGGACCGCGCACAATATGGTGATGAAGACGAAAATAAAAAATAAAAATAGGAAATACGAAAAATAAAAATAATATTCACCGGAGTACACTTTGGCAATAAGATACTGTTGAATTATTTTTGAAATACGGCTCTTTTCTTGGCACCGGAAGTTATGGCTTATGAATCGTAATTAATAATTTTAGTATACGTCTCAATTCTTGCAGTCTTATTCGATACCTTCTATTCGAACGCGTCTGAATCATGTTTCAGTTTTTTCACATTATTGAATGCTTTTGTTTATATGGTAAAACTCATGCCCTTGTGACTAACTACGTTGGGGAGGGGGGAGTATAGGGAAGGAGAGATGCTGGGTTGACGAGAACTTCATATTATTGAGAGGTAGTTGAGTGAATCGCCTGTTGAGATCGTTACTCAGTCTGGATGAGCGATGTTTTGGGCGAGGTGAGGTGTTTTAGGACCGACGAGGCATGTTTACTGTCTGTAGAGGTACAGTAACGACGAAACTGTGGACTCAAGAAGCTTCATTGTGCTCATTAGCTTTGTACGTACCATGCCTCGGAATAGCTTTGCTGGTTTTCGGTTTGCTGTGCGATATTGTGCTTTGCGAGGAATCTTACTTCCTGTATTCAGCCAGCAATGAGTGCCCTCTTCAAACAATAAATATTGCATCTCTATGCAATTGGCGATTGAATAAGGTAACAAGATATCGTCATATATACACACACTCGAAATAAAATTTTGGAAATTTCTATTCAATTTCAAAAGCTCTAATGCATTCGTAAAGGTCTGGTCGTAATGTAACAACATTTCAATGCATCATGATCAATTGGGTATATGTGGGTTTTATCTGAAAAGAAATGAGAGACATGTTGGAGGATCATTGCAAAACGAAGAGATGTAAATATAGATATAGCAGTACTAATTATGTTGTCTCGTTTTTATTTGTACATTTTACTATCATTTGCGAATATTCCATTTATTTGTTATGTGGGCGGTGAGAGGTGAAAGGGCACGCATGCGAAAGGTTATGGGATCGATTTCCGAATGTTAGTGAGAGTGAGTTCATTTCACTTTCCTCTTATTCCCTTCCCTATCCTGATATGGATCACCTCGTAGAGTGAGATTGTGTGAATGAATGTGAGAATGCGAAAATTTCCCATAATTTATCTTTCGTAGTCTTACGGAACAATGAAAGAGGGTGAAAGCGATAAAATATACTATTTATCTAAAACGAAAATTTAAAAAACAGTAAAACACGAGTAACGAAGTCTTTAAAAAATTAAATTCATGTATTCAATTAGTTATTACAATTCTGTTGGTTCTTTCTTTTTAAATAAAGTATGTGTTATATTTATTGGAGAGTGGCTCAGAAGACGTGGATTCGTTATAACACTCTCTACTTGTCTGTGGATCTTGCTAATGGGAGGGTCGAGAAAGTGAAGTATCGATGAAACCGGGTCTCGAACCCTGTACGAGGACCTTTAATAAAATGCTAACCATTTTCTGACAAGTCTCGGAATTCCAAGTCCATCTTGTCTTTGCCTTCATTCGATACGCGTGCTTCAGGCGAGTGGCTTCCTTGAGACATTCGACTCGTGTCTCGGGAGACAGTCTGTCGACTTGGGTTCAGACAAAACGGCCGATGTCCCGCTCAGGTTTCATCGCGTATTCGCGGCGGTTGCCTTCCGATCTCTGCTCTTAAACAGCAATATATTGTGAGGTCGAGAAGGATTGTGTTCATATTTCTTTTGTAACAAATGTCTTTGGTTGGTACAACTAATGCCAGATTAAATCAGACATTAATACACCACTGAAACCTAGACGATTTATCTTTCAATCCTTCAAACTGCACTAAAGTGACGAGAACAAATACATCGTAAAGTTAGAAATAATATATTTCTACAGAAAACATAGATCCAACACTTCGTAATGTTGTCAGATTATAAGTTCCATAGTATTTGTGCCACCAATATGTAAGAGCAAATACTATGGTCTCATCGTCGAGACACGACACACTGTTAACACTCGAAAATGACAGTTATCATTTCATAATAATTTAACAATACAGATAATGAAGCAAATTTCTAAAGGAAGACTGTAAATTAGTTCCATTTCCATTTCCTTGACTTGTGGTCGACACGGTAGGGATATCTCTTTGAACAAGAAACAATCACGATAATTTCTTGAACATATGCGAATTTTGTAGTAAAAGACATTTCTCTAGAGAACAGTGATGATCAAGCCAGAGATTCAATGCTCTCACAATTTACGGATCCCTTGCGAAGGCTATCAATACTTCCTTCCAATCCATTACTCACAAAGGCACTGATGATACTTGAAAGGCAAACCACACCTTTTTATTTTATCTTCTAGCCCGAGTCGTTGAACGGTAGATTTGTAGAGGCTTTTGATCCTCGGTGGCAGGGCGGGGTATGGATCTGAGCGCCGCGAGATCCGTGCCGAACGCGGTCTTCGGAGTTACGGTCACGTGGAGGTGGGGAGAGGACATTTCCCGCCTCCTCTCCACACCTCTGCTTTCTTCGTCTTTACTGTTCACCCTCTTCGGCTCTCTTCCCTGAACCGTGCCTTACCTCTGCTGTCGACGTAAAAAGTTTCTCTAATTGTTTCGGAGCGTGCGGTTGAGGGTGTGTTTGCATGCGAAGAAAGACGGAGTGCGGCCTCTCGAGGAACCCCGACTGCAAATGCTCGACGCAACAACTTTTGTCACGTCAAGGAAATTAGATGAATATTTATTGCATCCTATTTTATTTTCTTAAGATTACTGAAAAATCGTGCATCGCGAGGTTTTGTCCAAGAAAACACACCTCACGAGTCACTCTCCATTACCATAATTTAGTGAGTCTGATAAATTTCCTAAAATTTCTTTTGAAAATATAATTGAAGGAGAAAGAAGTTAATGTGAATGTAGTCAATTGTCAATGTGGTGAAATATAATTCCCAATGTCATGATTTAGGGACGTCTCAGTTGATGACTCGTGAATGTCTAGAAGATCACGCTAGAATGTGCAATAGTTGAAATTCTAAACTCGCACTGCACCACTTGCCTTCTCATTGAGGAAATCCATTGTAGGTGAATATAGAGGATGAAATCCTATTTCATCACAGCTACATCTTTAGAAAATCTTACCATTAGAGAACTCTTGTTTGTTTTTTTCGTTCATCCATTTATGATATCTTGAATTTTAATTTTGTGTTCGTACTTCCGAATGTGTCATATTTAAATTTGATTTCCAAATAATTGAAGAAAAATGGACTTGCCGTTTCTTTATTTTATATGTCATGTACTTATAATTCATCTATAACTGTGATGTGTCAGGAACAAGTTAGTTGAAGATATGTCTAAATCATTTTCAAGTTGAACTTTGTGAATAATAGGAATTCTATTTCTATTCACTTTACCAGATTAGGATTTTATGAGATACCCAGTTCCACCGGATGGATGTACTGGCGAGGAAACTTAATCTATTTGGGAGCGAAGAATGTTAACCAGAAACTATATCAGCGCTTGGCACAAACCAATTTCCCAAGGTGCTTCCGTAATTTATTGCTCGGACAGAGAGAAGGAAATGCAATGAAAAATAGGTTTCAGTCAACTCGCTCTTGCTCTTCTCTACACCCACCCCCCTTCCGTGCATCAGCCTTTCACCCACACTTTCAGTTTCATTTGTTTCCGGCTCGCGGTGTCCACGCCAATTATAGACATTTCATGAAACCGTTTGCTACACCTTTCAAAAGCGAGCAAATAGGAATTTGAATAATTAAATTTTGCGAGAATCCGCATTTCTGTGAAGCTGCGAAATGAATAATTAGAGGGCGCTGCATAAAACATAGCCAGCAATTTACACGGGCGAAGATTCACGCGGCCTAACTTCAATGTATTCCGAATTGCACGCGCGTGCAGACTACTGCCGGCAGTACGATTGTCTTGGGTGGGTGAGCGTGTCTCTTCGGTTGCTTTTGGTTCCCAAGCAGACTTTAGGAACATTCCATTTCAGCTCTCCTCTTCGTTGAAGGTGATTGTGAGACTGAGGATTCATCCTCTCCGGTTCTTCCTCATCCTCTCATTTCTTCAACAGTGATGGAATTAAAAATCGATCAAAAATCATGTATTATAGACGATTGCGTAGAACCTTCCATAAAAATCACGACTAAGAAGTCACGCTCTCTTTAAACTTGCAGAGAAGGAACGTGAAGCCTTTAGAGTCCGATTTTCCGTTTTAACGTAACGGAAACATGCTAATTTCATTATGATTCTAAGGTTTGTCATTTAAATCCAATTATAAAGGAATGTTTATTCCTGATCTTCACGAGAAATGTCCTAAATTGATTCGTTATCCCCAAATCCCTTTTTTGAATGAACTTCATTACCTTACCAAATAATAGCGCGCAAACGTGGGTAGTTTAGATTAGAAAGAAAACAGCTGACCTACCCGCAAATTTCTCTACGAGATCGTGGAAAATGATACCTTTCTCAAAGACTTCATTAAGACGAGGCAGACGAGAGAAAGTTCTTCAGAGTGGTTTTCCTTCAACCTGGAATTGTGTCCTATTAAAATGGTCGGGAAATTCTGTGCTTCCACTGAATAAATATTATGTCGGAGGTAACAGTTTTCAGCAAAATAATATTTTATGCCATTTTCATACAAAATTATAATTATTAATATGGAAAACAAATTTTCGGAGCGAATTTCGCGTAAATGTTGCATTGCGAGGAAAAAGTTAATTTTTGGAGCGGAGAAAAGCAATAAGCGGTAAAATAGTATGTGATGAGTTATATTGAAAGATTTTACAATATTTTGGATGACCTTGTGAGTAGACATTATTACCTAATAAGTAGACCTTGTAAGAAATTTTTTATTAACACGACGTTTCGGCAATTGCTAGAATAAAAATCAGTCTTTCTATAAGGTCGTTCAACATTTTTAAATAGGAATATGATAGAAGAGGAGGATATTGTCAATTATAAGTTTTGCTTGGAAGTCGTTTCTCTAAAATGTTTGGTTTGGTTAGAAATGCATATTAAAGTAACGAGTATTTAAGACGAACAGTCCCACTAGTAGTTGAGAATAGTCCAGGAGCGCAATGCAAAAAAAAACAAAAAACTCACACCTGAAAGTTTTAACATATGTATCAACACTAGGGAGTAGTTCATAACTTCCCGTCTGGCAGCGATAAAATTCTTATTAACCATTTAAAATCCACCCCTAAGATGTCCGTTCGCGGTTTCTACCATTTTGTCGCAAAACGGGTCGGTTTGTAAGAAAAATATATATACGTGAAAAAATACTCCTCATCAAATTTCTTAGGAAAAAGATTTAAACTATTTTTGAGATAAGTGCCGTCGTTCTCGTGCTGTAAGCTCTCCCATCAGGGGGTAGTTTTCAAAATCAGCATAATCCATTGTTTTTCGTTTAGGGAATAATGCTTTTGGCATATTAAGATCCATAAGGATCTATGTATCCGAATGTAATGACATGTAAAACAAATTTTCTGCCTCAATTGGTCGAAAAATTCTTGTCTCATTGTTAGTGAACAAGGAAGGTGGCCGGGTATCCCGTGCATATTTCGTGTATTATTTCCCGCGCGCACATAGTGTTGCATCCGTATATGGAAATCTACGTGTTCTGTGTTGTGCCAAGGGGTTCCAATAATAAAAGATTTTTTAAGTCTTAACTTGTTCATTCCACTTTATTTTCTAAAACACTTTTGCTATGAAATATTGTTTTTAACCCATTTTGAACTCATGTTACGTAAACTGACTCAATTATTTTCCCAATTACATATTCCAGTATTTTAAGCAGTATGCTTCCGTATTTTAATAATTTCATGAATTTTTTGTGATTTTGTATTTTCTAATGTGCACATGTTTTAATAGAGATTTCTTTAAATAAAAGAATCTTGCACATGTTTTAATCGAGATTTCTTCTCGAAGCGAAATATTTATTTCCTAAAGTAATAATTCTATGAATTTTTTTGAGCTTAGTTGTTTATTGGAAGGAATGATTTAGTCTGTGCTATTAATGTACAAAGAATTGCGTTATGTTACACAATTTATGCTGTTCTTTTTTCGTAAAGTTGATACAGTGAATATTCTTCTCGAAAAGTATACTTGTGTGACCTGAGATACGCGGAAGTCTTCAGACGTTTTCTACGAACTAAGATATTTCCGTACTGCGCATATTTCCGGACTTCCTCTTGGAATTCGTCTTCGCAATCATATTATTCCTAGAAAATCCTCCAACCCCATTAACAATCGCTATATTTCTGTTTAATGCCACCTCATTTGAGAAATTTCAAAGGGTTTTTGTTATTATATGTATAAAAAACATTCTCATGTATTGGTCGTTTGATGATAACTTATTCTTAATCACAAAAAAAAATGTTAATTTAAACGAATTTTTTCTGCATTTCTTTAAGGTTTTTCTTGTCTCTTATTATAATTTGTTGATTTTGTATCTTTTGTATTTACACTAGTAAATAATTTCAATAAGTTATAAATTATCTATAGCCCACGCCATATAAAGTTTTGAAATCAAAAATGTATTAAGTAGCGATTTTGTTGCTGAAATGTCTCGAGAACATGAATAGAAAAGGTCTCTTATATTTGGTTTCATCAAAAGTTACTCGCACCATATTTTTTTAAAGCAAAAAATCAGAACAGTAGTTCTTTTCAATATATAAGAAAAACTATCGGTCGTAGAGAAAAGTGAAGCGCACAAGATTTGTGCGCAATGAAAATACCTACAGTTAGAGACTTTTGTAATTGAAATGTCAACAAATAAAAAAGGTTATTGCAAAAAATATGAAAACCAGCCCTTTTTTGTTATTGTTATAATTTTGCTGATAATTATCAAAAATAGGTTAAATAACCTGTGCAGGTAATTTGCTGAAAATACCTGCACAAGGATAATGAAGTTCGAAGGACCAAAATGTTTAGATACATTGGTGAAAATGAGGAAGGTAGATGAGGTGTGAATTAACACTGGTTGCCAATAAACAATTGAATAAGACATGCAATATGAAAGTGGAAAAAATAATGATGATACAAAGCTGAAAATCCGGTGATACACTGTGATGAGATGATCCGTTCCTTAAAATTCAGCTTGGATGGTGTGTGGTCGATGTTGAGTTGAGTTGAATTGAAGACCGTTCATCACGTGGCGATTCAACGGCGTGTCGCTGCCGTCACGAGATGATCTTCAAGTTGAGAATAAATTCCTCCAGCTGTTTCCTGGCACAGACTGGAGGGGAAGTCGCCGGCTAGCTTGACGAATGATGAGCGTACTAAATCAGAAGTGAAGTTGACTCCGTAGACTAGGTTTGGAGGGAGAGAGCATGCTCACATGTTCGGGCGCGGGCTGCCTACCTGGTCGATCGGTCAATCGGTCAATCGATAGTGTGACGCCACAAGTTAACAACGTATCGATTGCTCATCCGGATCGATGGTGTGAATATTACGTAATGTTACGCAGGTCTTTTGTACATGGCTCTGGCGAGGTAGTGCAACCTCGTGGATTACAGATATAATTAATAAATGAGTTTGTAATTAATAAAGCCAGGCATATTATGTACAGTCATTTCATCTATTTTCTTTTTACTCAAAGGCGTAAATTTGAAATGGACCTATGAGGTTGGAAGAAATTGTTTACTGAAATTCAAGAATTAAGATATGTCATTCATTGTACACAAAGAGTACAATGAAATTTTTAATGAAGATTCAAACTTTCAAAGAGGATGACTGCCAGAAAGAAAATGATGAAATAGACCAAATGAATGAAAAGCAAAAGCTTTTCCAATGTTTATTTATAATTTATTTACAAATAATAAACATTTCAAAATTATTTTAAAAGAAAGGAAAGTTGCATGAACAAGCTAAGACATTAAATAAAACTTTTATTTTTGAAGCCCTGTGGCACGACCACAAGTACGTAGACTTCCACACACAGATGCAACACTATGTACGCGCAGGAAATAATACACGAAATATGCACGGGATACCCGGGATCGCTAACTGAGCACCGTTTCTGTTGTCGCAGAGAGTACTTAACTAGTATGTTGATAACGTTTTACCCGCAAAATATTGACCACTGGATGAACTGAGTTTCATGCATTTGTCATAGTCATGGCTTTCAGCTTAGAGCGCACTTTTCGTGAGCTCTTGAATCGTAATGCTTTTGAAGTCTAATGAATGCTGTACTTATATATTTTTATAATTGTTTTATTCCATGAACACAGTTGAATTAATTGCAGAGATGCATGTAACAGAGGTTTCAATCGAGCTCGTTTTGTCGAGTAGAATAACATTTAAAGCAATAGCATCGCCACTGCAAATATTCGACAGCACCTGACGTTTTATTTCACTACTTTCGATCGGACCGGTCTGGCCACATTGTCAGCCTCGGAGGGGAAGTGGGAGACAGTGTTCCTCAGCTGTGTTCCTCTCTTCGCGCTTCATGCTAATTGGTGCGATCTTAACGATAGTTGAAGAATTGCTGACACCTGAAGTATAATGTGGATTGCTAATTATTGATAATACAAGTAAAATTCAGCTCTTCCTCGATATCATTGGTGAAATTCATACATATCCTCTACAATTGAATAACTTTTGGACACTGTAGATTCAATGGACGTAGAACCGGTGGCGGTTCGTGTTAAGATTGAATGGTTGCACGATCTCCTAATACTTTCAAATATTTCAATATCTTACTCCGTGTATAATAAAAAGGTAATTTGCAATTTTTATTGCAATGTAAGAAAGGTAGCTATAGTAAAAGAAATAACTAAAATACATAGTTACATACAGAAATATTGGATGTGACACATTGCACACCTTCATGGTCGACACCGAAAAAAAGGTGTCCCTCTGCGGTTTTCAAGATTCCTGCGACATAAAGAGAGTATGGACAAGCGCCCTGTGCTTTAGCATTGTAAACGGTGTTTATAGATTGCAAAGCTCTAATCCCGAGCCAAATAAACCGAGTGGTGGCAAACGCCGGGCAACTTCTTCGCTCTGAGTGTCAGCACAGACACGTATTGTTTATACTTCGAAGGTCAGCGCTGGGAAATACTCGCTGTTAATGGGTTGTCTGTAACCTCAAGGTCGATGTATCTTCTGTTAGCTTCATTCAGCTTTAATAGAGTTTAGACTAAAAATCTAGTAGCACCTCTCGATTCTTAGTAATATTGTGTCTACACAATCAGTCGTGCTTCGAAGCTCATCGTGGCGTATTTAACTATGAATACACTAGCGAACCTTCTGGCCAGTTCTTCTTAAGGACAAATTTTCCAATAAAAGATTTGATCGACCAGTATTTCAGGCGGTTTCATCACATTCAATCACGGTGTAATTGAAAAATAGTTTGTTGTGATTTAGAAATTATATTTTGCTAACCGCGTTGTATTTTCCAGTGCCAAATCTTGGTGTTACGTTGCACGAAAATTCGGAGTTTACTGATGTTTCCAAACTCCTTCTTCAAAAAAGAGACGTTCTTTTCTTATAAACAACTAAATAGATTTAAGTCCAAGTATTTGCAGACAAAACATCAAATTAGAGTATTGTATGTTCTTTCAATGTAACGAGGTTTGCGTAATGTGTTTTTGATCCTTTTGTATACATAGATTGAAGGAAGTTTCTATGTTTTTCGTGGTTACCTTTGATCATTTGTAGTATTCAGGTATTAAAGACTACATAAACGGAAACGTCTAACCATAAGCTTTCTATTTTGGGAAGTAAAATATCCAGTAACCATAATATCCTATTAAAGAATGTGTTCTCTTTTTCTCTGAGAGAAATTCAAAGCAGTAACAATTCTATTGAAAATTAAACAATAAATAATATTTTTTTGGAAAAGGTTGCCTTTGTTTTTTAGCTCATAATTTATACTTTTATTACACCTCACAACACTTCTAAATTCAAATACTCCAATCATTACATCTAGAGAAAACTTACAAAGTGCAAACTTTTTGGTTTATGTGCAAATAGCAAAACAAATGATTAATTTACGAAACTTGCAGCACCTCGAAACATGTTCCGATCACCCTAAAACTTTGTTTTTATCTTTTTTTATGATAAAAGGCAACTTCTACGTTCAATAAAAAGTATCTTAAATTTTGTTTTCGTTCCATCCTACTGACCAAATTGTAACCCCCAATTCTGTCACCCATCGGCCACTACTGCGTAAACAGATGGTTCGAGAGTATACATTAGACCTCTGTTCTTAGCATTATTGAATGAACGTTTCCCTCTACATGACCACACCGAACTGGCAACACATAACCTTTCCGTATCGATGAGATAGTAGCGTCCGTGTTCCACCAGGTCCACGTGGCCGAGAAATGAGCCCACTTTCGTGTTGGGGATTCCCATCTCACTGTCTTCTCCTGATGATGAGAAATTTATGGTAGCGCATTTCAAATTAACTTTTTAGGGCATAAAAATTATTCTGAAATCCGGTAGCTTTACCTTTCAATTGGTTGTGCGAGAGAAATATATGAGTCGAGCACAGAACGATACATCGGTTTGCAGTAAGGCTAGCTGGTGCAAAGGAAATTTGGAGGGGCGGGTTCGGCCCATTTATCTCCATAAAACACACACTTGAAAAGTAGTATCACACAGCATTGATAAAATTAAGTTTTATTTACTAGCTATTTACATTTACGATCTACACATAAATATCCCCATGGCATTTTCCCACAAAATTCACACGTGTTATATACAACATAATCATCACTGCCCTTCTTGAACCAAGGGAGTATTTGATAACAATTTGACAAAATTAGAAAGTTTGATTAGAATAATAATAAACATTGTGAGAATCGCTATTTGTTATGAAGGCCTTATTAAATTATACAAAGAACAAAGGTCCAGAGTATAGGCCGTGGAATATTTTCCTTCGTCGCACTTCTTTTTTATAGTCGCTGCCACGTAATGGTATCTAATAACTGGAGAGCCCCAGATTAGACAGATTACCTTCGTGATTGATGGACAAAGCACTCTAAAGACACCTGGGCGAGGAGACCCTGGTTCGATTCCAACTGGATGGAGATCGCCCCTTGTTCAGCTGCAGTGGTCATCATCGCCATCAGTCTATGTCAGCGGAAGGTGGTCTGCGCCAGTCGTCGTCCCCCAACGACTCGAAAGTTCCTTCACCGACTTATCACGCGTGTTCTCGACTACAGCGACCGGAACTTGTAACCATACCGTCTTCAGCATCAAAATGTCTTGAGAAATGATCTGTGGTTGATTTTCGGACTATTTCGAAAGAAAATCTTTAAATCACAGACAATCGCCTCGAATTGAGAATTTCCAACGTTAGTAAGTCAAAAATCTTTAGGATGCGTTGAATAATAAAAACTTTGAAGACGAAGCTGAATTTCTCAACGTAAGTCTCAATCACTCGTAATAATTGTAAAGCTCGTAGGCATCACGTAAAATCTCGTACTTAATGCCCGAATCGAAAATAGTCTCTGAATGAATCTGAATGTCAATGTGAATCTCAATCAATACCATCAAAAATCTCTCTTGGAGCCTCTCGGTTGTTGTTTTTATCACCTACGCTCCCACTTCGTACTCCTGACGTTCACCCACGTGATGTAATTTTCAAAAACCATGTGACTGCTTCCAGCCAATCATCATGATTCCTCCCTTCTCTCGCTCTTGTTATGATTTGTTGAACTTGCAACGATCATTTCATGTTTTAGCCAATCCACTAGCTTCCTTTCGTACAATTGTCCCAATTTTAAATCTAACGTCATCCTCTAGACCACAATAACAAACTCCCGAAAGTTCTCGAACCTTTTGACAGTTGCTTCTATCGTCTTCACCACATCTCTTTCTCACGCATATGCGACTCCCCCAACCCCTAGTCGGTACTAGTGATTGCTGCCGCCGCCTCTTAAACAATTACCAAGCCCTTTTTTCAACAAGTGCGCCAAATGTTTTCACATCCACGTTTCCGCGGTCTACCATCGAACCTTTCTTTTCTTTAAACCTTTAAAGGGAGGCTTCCTCACTCTCCCTTTCCCAAACATGTGTTCGTTTGGTCTTGTCCTTTAAATTCCAATAGCTCTGTTGCTAGCATTCGTCAACAATGTTTCAGTTGGCTTTGATTAAACGTTGCCGACGCTTGCGTCTTGGGAAATTTTCTCTCCCCCATGACACTTTTAACCGAAAACACGTGCGTCTTCCTCGACCATCCTGTTTGCTGGCCGCTCAAAACCATAAAACCAGTGTCCCTTTTCAACGGTCGCTCACCCCCGCGGTGGTCGCAAACGTTCAGTTCCGAACTCCT
>NNCF01126704.1:222496-392443 GCA_002313205.1 Laupala kohalensis | reverse complement strand
ACTATATATATATATATATATATATATATATATATATATATATATATATATATATATATATATAATGTGTATTTGAGCCCTTTCGAAAATAACTTGAATCCTGTGCGCTGTTAATTCATATTGACATTCGACGTCTACTACACGGTAGAGACAACTTGATAATTATTTCGGACGACAGAAAATATGCTCCAAGCTGCACCAAAGGAAGTCAAGGAAGCCATCCTCTCCAACTTTTACTGCTCAGCACCTGGGACGTCCCGCTTTGAATCCTTCTTGATCAGAAACGGCGAAAGAGGAAGGTTGCGCAGCAGTTCTCGAATATTATCTGTGAAGCAAGTTTGCCATTCGACGCTCTGCACAAACACTTTGTCGCATGTGGGGCGAGTACACGATCTTAACTTTTTCATGGCCAGTATGTCGATATATTGTATTGGATGAAATATGGAGTAGCTACGCGTCTCATTCAGAGTATTCATTGTTTAACAACGGCTTGAGGTAGCGACAGTTATTATTCTATCATGCTTCAGCCGAAATCTTCTGTAATTATTACGACGCGAGAAGAAAGAAGACTTAAACCGTGTAAAGTGAGTACGTCAAAATTTGGGACAATCATAGTCAGAACAACATTGTAACAATAATTGTAAATCATTTCTTTTGTAATTGTTCTATATAATATTTAATTTGAATTTGTGTGTTCATATTGTCACAGGGCGATAGATAATATATTAGAGATTGCATTTATAATTGTGAAAAGTCATTGATACTTATTTCAGTTACATCCCTAGAGTTAAAGTTCATTGAAAATCAAAATTATTAATATTTGCCTAATGTTCACTAGTCAACTTCCCACATCAGTGGGAGACGCAATCTCCTCTCATGTAAATGATAATTACTGATCCTGGAAATAATAAAGAATATATTATGTATAATATAAATTTTAATGTGTACGGTGCTTCCTGGAGCACTCGGCCGGGTCTTTGGAGCAATTAATGTTTTGTAAGTGCGAGAGCTGTCTGTTAGGAACGCTCAGATGACATTAGCACCGTTAGTTGTCAGGATTAGCGGTAGGTAAAAGGTGCATAACAACATATACAAATTGTATAAATGCACCCCTGCTAGTATAAAAAAGAACTAAATATATTTATAAAAGCTTAAAACATAACTAGGAATAACATGTCTTCACTTTCGGAACAGTCAAAAACAACACGCGCAAACCCAGCGCAAATTGTCACGCACGAGACTTCCGACCGGATTAGCTTGCAAGCAGCACACGAAACATACAACCATCCGTTGATAAAATTTACATTGCTAGTTAGGAAAAAATGTCGAGGAATTTGTTACTCAGAGTATGTTTATTTTCTTAAACATTTGTTTTCAAAAATTAGAACTTCATTTTTGTGTCGGGTGCTTGGTTACCACGCTCGATTTAATGGCCATGTAAGTTGTATTTGTTCGCGGCATTAAGTAAATATTATTTTCTTGTATGAGTTTCCTTCTACCTTACTACACGTTCCTTGATAATTTCTCATTCACCTCACACGTGTTGACGTATATGTTCGTGTTTAACGTTTGACCTCAGTTGTAACACTACATACAAATTTTAGTTAAATTGTTTTTGGAAATAGTTAAGTCAGTGGACTGTGTCAAAAGCAAAAAGTACACGTTTTGAGCTGTTCTGGAATTTTATAGAACGTGTTAAAAACATGAAAACCCCAAATTTTGAATCAATTTGATTGATCTTTAAAGGTCTGTGAAGTCAAAAATGTGTATTTTCTCCTAAAGTTTGAAATTCTTTTTACGTTTCTCGACAAAACAATTTTTTCAGAACAATCAATCACTTTAAGTCATTAGAGCCCTTAAATTCCCAGTTAATGACCTTGACGTTGACGAGCTCTAAAGTCCTACAAAAAAATGTGCAATCACATTGTATTCTATATTTTTGTATGATTAGTTCAAAGGCTAATGCATTATATAATAAACCTTTTAAAAAAATTATTTTGTTTAAATCTCACTTTTTGTAAAAAAAATAATTTTGAGGTGGAATTCTGATTCCTTTTGTTGTTTATTCTTCCGAAACTTTAAAGGACATAATAACTGATGAATTTTGAAAGATTTAAATTTTAAAATATTCGTTTAATTAACAAATATAACCGTTCCAAACAAAAGTATAAAAACACATCTTTTGAGTTGTTTATTTATTTCAATTCATATATTCTTTCATGACATTAAATCATCATATAATATATCGCAGTGTAACTTATACTTTTAAAAATTCGTCTTTTTTATAAAAAAAATAATTATTCATTATCACCATAGATTTGCAATTATCTTACAGTCAATTAATCAATTATTCGAAAACTATGATTAAGACCCCATTTTCCATTCCTTATCACAGCTAATGTATATGTAGTTAGATATTTCTCTCGGACACAAACTGCAAAACTCAAAAGAACTCCTAATCATAGCTCTAATTCTCGAATAATTGATTAACTGACTAAATTAATTGATAACATCAAAATGGTAATAGTTCATTTAAAAATATCTTTTTTATAAAAATGATGAAAAGGTTACCCTGCTGATGATTTCAAAGCGCTGCGAAAGATCGTCCGGAAGAACTAATTCGTGCATTTCAATTTCTTTTCTTTCAGATTTCCGCGGAAGCCATATTTCTGGGCTCTCGCAATTTCTGCTTTTGTGTGGCGCATGTGAACGTTCTGGATTACAAACGTCTTTTACAATTGACTTGAGTCGAGTTAACGTTTTCCCGTCTCCTGTAAGAGAAGCTTAATGTCACACTACGAGAAAACTTTGTCTTTCAGTCGAATGCGAGAGGGGAGTCGTATCTTCCAGCATTCGTCCACCACAAATTCATAAGCTAAAGACACACTTGCGTGTGCGGAGAGGAGCGACTTTTCCGCCGACCTGTGTTATCTCATGGGTAAAGACGCACCTAGAGGGGGCGGAGCGATTTTTTGCCCGCTGCTTGCAGTGAAGATATCCGCTCATTTCTGCGGACCGCCGGAGAGACAGCACGTGTTATCTTATGGCCAAAGACACACATAGCGGGCGCGGAGCGGATATCTCCGCTGCTTCCTGCGCGACCTTGTCGCCTGCTGAAGGTCACAAGTATTAATAGATGGGTATATTGAGAGAAGTGAGGACGACGGCGGTTGATTTCTTTCACGGTGCTTCCCTTGAATTCCTTCAATTTCTACGGACTAATTATTAATTATTTCAATGTTCATATTAATTATTGCAACACTGAGTTATAATATCACTGAATATTTGTTCTAGGGCTTCCTCACTTCTTTATAAAAAAACTTTTCGCATCCATTTAGGGGAGTTCATATTTCTGAAGCTTTCGTATTTTCGTGTTTTACTATTTTTGACTTCTTCGTGTACTCTTCTGTTTGTATTTTAGTTTTTTGAGATTTTTGTTATGTAATTGCCAAAAATGTTGCCGCGGTTTTAGTGAAAAAGAGAGAAATGCTTATTTTCACATCTACATTTGTAAGCTTTACATTTCAATTATTTGTAATATTTGTTCCTCAATTTGAGTTCTATGTCATACTATTTTTGTGAAGTCATTGAGAATCTTTGTGTCATATTGTCAATTTCCATTGCGTTTTGTGTTTGATTGTCCGTGTATTGGAAACAAACTAAACACGACTTCCTAAAAATCTAATAGCAACTTGTCGAGTCGGGAAGTTTCAAAATATTGGGTAATTTTGTCTGTACAGTTCGCTTTTAATTATCAAAAATTATTTTTGAACATAGATGAAATATTGTCCTACAGTTGGCCTTATTTAAAGTGTAAATTAAAAATGTATATTACTACTTATAATTAACTGTTTTCAAACAAAAAATATTGAGTCAATTATGTTAAGTATTTTGGGAGGTAGTTATTTACCAATAATTATTGATAAATTACACGGTAAGAGTACATTTTAAAAGGGAATTATATTTGAATTAAATAATTATGTATAATGGTAAATTTAGAATTCTAACCACTCACCACCATTGCGGAGAACCATTCTCACCACAGTCCGTTTCAAAATTGTCTTTTCCTTTATTAATCCAAATATATTGAAACTGGTACATCAACACCCAACAATTTTCCTTCCCTATTTATTGGTATTTATGAACACTGAAAGTGAATTATATTTGAGACAAATCCATCCAAGTTATTCAATTAATACTGTATATAATTGTTGATATTGAATTTGATAAATCAAATAATATATTTGTCAGATTATGTAGTAGAACATTTGAAAATACTGTGTAAATAATATTCAGTAACGTTATTCCCCGACAGTTGATATATTCTTTCTTATTCCTTTCTTGTATATTGAAACGATTTTTCCTATTGTTCACTCATCAGGTATCCACTCTTCCTCCCATATCCTGATAATCAGTTCATAAATATCTTGTAGCACTTATTTACTGCAGTTTTTAACCAGTTCACTTGTTATCCCATCTTCTCCCGCTACCATATGGTTGTTTAATTTCCCTATAGTCTCTTATACGTCGTTTAATGTAGGAGTGTTGGTAGTAGTTGTTGTTCTGGCTCACTCAACATTGGCTGCCTTTCGCTTTCTTCCAACTCTTCCCCTTCTTTTTTAAGGAGCTCCCTGAAGTATTCGGTCCATATTTCACTTATTTCTTCGTTCTTAAATAGATTACCTTCTTTATTCTTACAACCACTTAATCTTGATTTATATCCTTTCCTGAAATAATTAATTTGGTTATGGAATTCCTTTGTCCTCTTCCGTAACCTTTGTGTTTCTATGCTTTATAGTTTTTTCTTAACCATCTCCTTTTTCTTCCTCTTACAGATATTAGCTTTACATCTACATTTCTTATACTAATCCTTACTCAACCACGTTTCTCTCTGTAGCATTTTCGCTCTTGCTTTTTCCAATCGCTTCTTCCCATTCTGCATCGAACCAATTATTTCTTTTCTTGTTAGCTGTGCCCATTGTTTCTCGTGCCGCACATTGTATGGACCTTTGCACCCTTGACCATCTTTCGTCTATTCCCGAATTTTCTCCAATCGTTTGCAAGAAACTGCTCATTTTTTATTGGAATTCTTGCTTTCCCTCTGGTTGATGTAAATCCATGTTCCGTTTCCTTCTCTTAGTAGGTTCTCTCATCTGTTCCAATGCCAATACTGCTTTTACTAGATAATGAACAGAGTCACAATTTGGCACTGTGCATGTCTTTGTATCAATAACGGATTTCATATGCTTTACTGTTACAAAGACATGATCTACTTGATTTACCACTGTACTTCCTGGCATCTTCCATGTTCCGTTATGGATTCTTGTGATCAAAGAAAGTGCTTTTAATTATAAGATCACTCGTGGTTGCAAACTGTCACAGATGGAAAACATTCTCATTCGATTTTTCATTATTATTCAGCGTATATTTTCCCGCTATTGATCTCATGCATTCTTTCTCTCCCACTTTAGCATTAAAATCTCCTAAAATAATAATTATGTCATGCCTTGGCACTTCTTCAGTTGTTTTTTACTAACATCAAAAAACCGCTTCTTCCTTTCCTCTTCCGTTGCTTCAATTGGTGTATGTACTGATATGATAATTATATTCATAAACGTCCCCTAAGTATAATCTTACATATTCTATCTGAGATGGGCTCAAATTCTATCACACACCTCTTCATTTTTTAATGTACTTTAAATCATGTACAACATGGTCCTGTTCTTTCTTCCGGGTCCCTGTAGAAGATGCTATAATCTTTCTTTTCTTTTCCATTTACTTATTTGCCCCTCCATCTTTTTTTGTTTTTTTTGTTGGGGCTTTAGGGCTCGTCAACATCGAAGGTCATTAGAGCCCATCCCTCCATCGTATTGCCTGTACCGCCACTAGATCATATCCAAATCATTTTGTATCATTTATTATTTCTTGCATTCTTCTTGGTCTCAATATTGTTCTAACATTTCATACGGCCATACTTATATCCGCTTTCCTTACTCGTATCTTTTTCCGTTGCCCTAGTCGTCGTGTAAGCCGTCCGGCTTTCTTGTAGAAGTCTTCTGAATAATACTTTTTTTGAAAGATAAGGTTGTTAACTTCACGCTCAACCTTTGTCCACAGGCTTGGGGCATGGAGCGTCCTACTTCTAGATAGGTTGCCTTCTCCGCGGCTAAGGGGTCCCATCCACCCCAAATTAAGAAAAAGTAGGTGCTCGGAAAACGAGAGCTACCCTAGCCCTCGAAACCTAATAGCCTTGGGATCGGAAAGGAGAGAGGACGGACACGAAAGAGAGAAATCTGGCACAAATAAGTAGAAATAATGCCAGATTTAGCTCGGGGATCCCGTTTTCGCCAAACATGTACTTACTAGACGTAAGTCACTGAGGGATTTTCAAAATGAATAATTGTAAAAAAAATACTACGCAATGAATAATATACGATAGTTTTCTTTGTTAAATGTTGAATTTCTGTTTGATATTTAACGTAAGTCATTGTCTTTGAAAATAAAATAAATTTATTCTTGTTTTGCTGTGCGGAAGATATTTTTTTGTTACAATATGGAATAAATATTAATTGTACATGCGGAAATTCCCGTGATTGGATCTGTAACTCAGAAGTAAAGGAAGAAAGACGTGAGACAGAAAGAAAGTGACATATTGGTGGAATTGATTGTACGAGTTCACACTAACGCAGGACTATTGTATGGCAAATACAAGTACTATACGTACCATATGCGATTTACTCTACCGAACAAGAAATGGAGGCGTCAAGATCGTCCTTGCTATTTTCTTCATACCATTGCTTTTCGATGCACTACATACGTACAAACACTTATATTTCTTCTCCTGAATAGAGGAGGGTAATTGAGAATTTGGCTTCGAACTATTTGATTTTCACTGGAAGTTCAGTCTGGGACACTACTTCAATGTAAAATAAGGGGCGACCCGTGGCGTAGGGTGTAGCGCACTCGCCTTCTATCTTTGGTGATGCTTGTTTAAGCCCTGATCCATGTAGAATTTGCGGTGGTCAACGAAACGGGCTCATGGCAGTTTTCCTCGGGGAACTGCCTTTCATTCGCTCTCATGTCATTCATATAACATGGTGATGGGTCAGGAAGGGCTTCCGGTGTCATTGAAACTCCCCGGCCTAAAACTACTGAGGATCATCTCATTCTCCATCTGCCCTTCCAGAGTAAGGGACAAAGAGTGAAGGTTCACAAGAAGTTCAGTAGAGAATGATACCTTCCGTGACGGAATATTATGTTTGTAGGACTGAAAGCTTTTGATTTCATTGTTGCGAGAACGAGACTCCTGTAATGTTTCCCCGCTTCTTCCATTTCCAGAGGAAGGAACGTCCCCTTGGAGAATTTCATCTCACGGAACAACGAACATAATTTTTAAAATCCATCAAAAAGTTTATTTACATTTGCAAAGCAAGAAAAATTATCATAGTTTAAAACACTTGTTACTATGTGAAGATCACCCTAGCACATCTTTCTTAAGTGAATTTTACGTTTACCTCACATTAGGAATTGTATCAAGAAATATGGGCAACGTTGGGACAAAACAAATTCTAGGTAAACAAAGCCTAGATTTCATTAGAAATATTCGGAAGCAGGATTGATAATGTAATAAAAATGAGTTTATAAAATATTCCAATGTGGGACTCAAACCGTAGATTTTATAACTAGGACAGCGCGTTACCCTCTCCACTACCGTAATCACTCAGGATAATAAGATATTCTATCAACAAAAGATACACAACTCAGTCTACAATTTCATTTAATAAATAGGAATGAAAGCTCCAACAAGTGCATAGTGATTGCGATGGAATTAAACCAAAAAGACGTGAGATAGGAGCTCGAATGGCTTCACATATAAAGTGAACAGCAATTTTAGTAACTGTGCCATTAACATCGTAGTACAACTTGATGAATATTGAGCAACATCTCAGTGGCTTTTCACCACTTTTCCTGGGTATATTTTCTTTAGGATATTTTTATCATGATACTTATAGCATCTTTCCAGACCCATCTTCCAAAATGAATTTAGAGCTGTATGTAAATATTATTCAGATCGGTTAGAATTGAAACTTCGTCGTAACGTAGATTCCATCTTGATAAGATTTACCAATAACGTCTGTAGGGCTTTGTAGCGAATCACGTACGATTCTGATGGAAATGCACGAAGAATGTGAAAGGATGTAGGAATTCAGGTCTGTAGGAAGTAGCTAAAGAGTGATCTGAACAACATCAAAGCTCGTGTATTCGTTACGATGTGGTATTCTACATCCACACCCAAATTATACAATTAACTGAAAGTTGCCCTTCGTCGTTTCATCGAGAATAGTCTGTGGCACTGTAAAAATATTACAATCTGCCTGTAAACTATTAACAAAGTAAAATTGGAATATCGAGACGTTTAGATATTTGATGTATGGTATAAAATGTAAGATCTTGGATATGTCTATTTTTGCTTTAAAATAGTTCTAATTTATTTTTATCAAGACTGTGTTAATGTTACGTGCCAGAAGTTAATATTTTGTGAGAGAGCTTATCCATTTTTTCTTTGTAACCGGCACTTACTGCGATAGTGTAGGTGAGAAACCCCACAAGGGGGATCACCTGCGGCCTCTATTGTCCCGAAGATGAAGAGGACCTAATTTTTGTGCCATGCTGATATTTACTCGGAATTTTTATGTTCATTTCTGGTGCAACGTATTGAGTATATTTTTCATATGTTCCGGTTTGTATTGTTTACACCCTTCCCATGCCCCATTACTTGCTGCAACAGTGCTAGTGGCTTATTCGTTTCTAATAAATAATGGTAAATATCTGGGTGACCGAGCTTCGCTCGGATGACTCACAAAATGGTCACATGATTTTTAATCAATCGTAAATATTTTTTAATATAGTACTAATGTATGACCACACATATCATGATCTTGACAAAATAAATTTTAAAAATGTACACTCAAGTCTGCGTGTTTTAGTCGGTTTGACAATGAATGACATTCTTTTTTTCTTGAATTGCCTGTTGAAACACCGCGGGGTTGAAGATTTAATATATTTATAAATAATATAATTAATTGAGTTGAGAGTGCAATTACAATTAAAATTATTTTATTTCATACCAGAACTTTGTAATGTTTGTAATAATAAAGTGAAATTATACTTTGAAATTAAATTGACGTCATCCTCAGAATTATTTTAATAATTCTGCATAATATCATTATTTAGTATACCTTGTTGAAATAAATTCTTTTAACTGCGTCTCTAAGTAGTAATGTTTCCAATATCTTATCTCATCTGATCAGATAACCTCGTGTTTCTCTGTGGAGGGGGAACCTGTCTCTCACGGACTGATTGTAGTAATCCTTGTGAACTATTCTACTGCCATGTGAGGGGTATTGGACTCGTTGTGTGACCAATACAGCCCTTTTAAGGGCTCAAAAAATAAAAACAAAGAAATCCCTAACTTGACCAGCGTTAAATATTTTGTGTGGAAGATGTTTAGTCTTATAGATAACAGTTTGAAGCGAAAAAAAAATATATGCAAAGCTATGTGGATTAGAACTCGGCAAGACCTCTACATACTTTCTTCCTAGTGGGCAGTTCCGTAACCACTGTGCCACTGTGCCCGAGTAGAAAATTATTATTCTATTTTCCTTATTCTCTCGGAATAATTATATATTTTTTACACAATAATTCATTGAAATAAAAATATATTTGGCATATCTTTTAAAGATTATTATTATTATTATCACCAAATCATAATTATTAATTATCTTGTTCATTCTATCGTGTCAAAAACTGTCATATTGTAACAAAGATATGAAGATTTCATCCTCCGTACATCAAAACTTAGCATGACATACAAATACGAATACTGTTAGTTTAAATTATTAAACAAACAGTAGTAATTAATCGCGACGAATACTGTTAGTTTAAAATCAATGAATGCATACAACTTTTTCTGAATTAAATACTGTGCTCCAAATGAATAAGATAATAAAAAGAGAAGTCACAAAAACAAATTTACTCCACAACTACATCAAAAAATCTTACAAATCTATTAAATCTTAAACCCCGCGGTACGGCAACAGGCAATTCAAGAAAAAAAGAATGTCACTCATTGTCAAACCGACTAAAACACGCAGACTTGAGTGGCTATTTATTTGTTCGAATTTTTCCACAGACATTTTACCTCCTCCAGCAAAAGTGTAATTGGCTGAGAACAGTAAAGCACTGCTATGATTTTTCTGTCCGCACATGGTGGGTTCGAATCCCAGTGACACTTGTGAACTGATTTTTGAAAATGGTTTATACTACAATTCAGCTCGTAATATCTGTTTGGGAGCTGTAATGAACGAAACCTTAATTCATGCTCTCACATTGCTTAGGAAAATCTTAAAACATACGCTGAGCAATTGGCAATTCGGCAACGTAGCATTACGACATACATGGCAACGTGGCAGGGCAGTTTACGACAAAGTTCATCTGCCGACGAGACGACAAAGTTTCTATAAAATAATTTCTATTCATGTTCTCTTTAAGTTTCGATATTTTAGTTTCTTCATGTGTAAATGAAAGTGTTCAATGATATATTTTACGAGGAATTTAGAAAAGTTCTTCAAAATTTCAATAAACATGTGCAAAAAAAATTTATATTGAATTTAAAAGCAAATAATTTATATTTAAAGAAAACAATGATACTAAAAGAAATTCACGAGTTCGTAATTATACCCCAAGTATTAAAACTTTATTTTAATAAAAATATTGAGTAGAAAACGGGTCTAATATATATCCAAACCATATTTTCAATAAATATTTATTCATATAGCATCTAGATTTACAACATTATACATTTGGAGAACAATATTTACTAAAAAAAAGGTATATGCTCTATTAATTTAAACTAACAGTTTTCGTAGCAATAAAATAGCAATCGCATCGTCCAATTTTACTACGCTCCATAAACTCAAATTCTCCCTCTACAAAGTAACACGAGGCCGTCTGGTCAGATAAGGTATTTCAAACCTTTCTTCTTATAGTCGTAGATGAAAGAAATAATTTCAACCAGGAATACCTAGAATTTGCGCAGGTGATTGACACTTTCGCTTTACTTGAACGCAAAGGCTACTTCATTTGAAGGTCAAAGTATACTTTTGAAAAATACTCAATAACTGTTCCAACTATTTTATTTTTCGTAAATATACTGTATTCATAGTGTAATTAGTATATGTTTAATCCGCATTATCGGTAAAGTTTGGGATAAATGCAGTTTATTTTTTCATTATTTTGATGGTAATGAGTGATACTATTTTGTTTATTTTTAACTATTGTTTTGAGTTCAGTGTTATATCAGTTGGAATGTAGAAATAGTATTGTAAATATTACATTTTACACTTTCAGAATTCTTTGTCAAGAAAGATAAGTAGAGTAACGAAATAGCATGAAAAATACAAAACACTCAGACGCAAGGATATTGAAGAAGTATTATCTTTAAAAGAGTATCACATATTTAAACAAAATTATTAATAGATGCAATTAACGTTCTTTAATTGAACTATGAAATTTAAATGAAGAGAAAGAGAGAAGTAGGAACAAAGAAAGAAAACAAGAATCTGTAGTTGTATTTCAAAATTTCATTTGAATAAATTAATGAAAGAGATTTCAGTTTTAGTTACATTTGTTGCAATCTAAAACACGTTTTTTGTAATATTTATCTCGGATCACGATTTTATATGCTGCACGATTACAACCAGTGTTATATTATTATATTATTAGAACATGTAATTTATTTGTTCCTTAAGTAGTTTTATATTATTTATAACTCGAGAATTAAACTTTTGTGTCATATTTTAGACACACGTTTTCTATATTTATTTAATTCCGTTTCACATATATGAAAAACTTAAGAGAATCGCAGATTATGTGAAATTACTTTTGACAATACACATCACTTGTAGGCAATGAGATTTGATTTCTTTACTTCACTATATAAATATATGAAATTATATGAATATCTATAAGTAATTTGTGATTCGAATTATACCAGTTCCATACGATATCTTGCAATTATATTCAAATTCTGTTTAAAACTATATTTTATCACAGTATTACGCAAACGTTTTTTATATAAACTCTAATATCTTTTACATTGCCTATGAAGACCTTGCGAGACAACGAATCTCGAGATGTCGTTTAAATATAGATAATGATAAAGTTTATTGAAGTCAAGAATATACAGAATATTTTTGTTATAGAAGTCCAAAATGTGTATAATTAAATAATACAAAATATTTCTTTAATAGCGGTGTAATGAAACATTTTATCTCGTTACGATTTACCCGCCGTACGATGTCTTCCAAATATGGGAGCCGTTTCAAATAGACCTACGATGGGTCAAACGAAACTTCCCCACTCGAACGGGAAGTAGGAGGAGAGAGGTGTTGCAAACTTAACAAATCCAAAACTGGTCAGAGCGTGGGACTTAGAAAAATAAATGGGCTCTTTTTTGTTATCAGTAGTGTGCGTGTGAGGTCCGGGTTCGATTCCCCGCCGAGAAAGTTATATTTTCATTTTGTCAACATGATCTACCTGATTATACTTTCCTCGCGTGTTTAACATTTTTATTGTGTTTATTAAAATATATTTTTCTTCAATTAAAGAACTAATTTTAAGTCAGATGTCTCGAAAAACACCGGTTTAATCAGCTTGGTGTGCTGTTGGTGGCGAATATGAGTTTTCGGATTCATGACAAAAGTATGTCGTGGATGGGTCTTTCTATGATGCAGCGGGTGGTCAGTCAAGGAGGCTCAACAGGAAATGCGGTGGTCAAATACGCTAGAACAATATTTTAATATTCTACGTCTTTGATTCCCGTAGTATTCGTTCAGATTTGGCAACGCTGAACTCGTGATTCGGCTTGTTAATGTCTCGTGTATTAACTTTAGTGGCGAAGTGTTATGTCTAAATTGGAAAATAATGAGAAAAAGTTTTATTCAAAGGGAAGGATGGGGACTGAAAGGGTTACGCTACTGAGCAAGAAAGCTCAAGAGACGGGAAAAAATATACTATAGCAATAATTTCTAAGATAGGCCTAACGTCCAAAAAATGAAAAATATGAAATTGAGAATTTGTACACAGGAAATAAAACAAATATGAAAATTTATAATTCGGTGTTGATGGTGGATTCAGTTTTTACTTCTCTTGAAATAACTATAATATTCAGAAAATATTTCATTGAAGATGCCAAAGCGGCTTTCAGCAACTTATGTTACCATTAGTTACCTACAATCAAAGTTAAAAATGTAACAAAATTGAGAAAATAATAAAAATTAAAAATAATAATAGTAAAAATATATGAAAAATATGTGGAGCTAAGAATATAAATATATACTGATGATTCTTATCACAACTAACAATTATTTCGTTCTATTCCCTTTATTTTAAGTAAAATACGAAAATTTCCGTACAAAATGAAGTTACAAAAAAATATCCACGGAATATATTGGGCAAATGTCAAAATGTTTAGTAAAAGAGAGTTTTTGTTAAAGATACATATTAGAAATAATATTATGAAAATTGTATTAAATTGAAATGTATTAACTTAAATTGAAATATTTTTGTCTTAAAATTATTTAAAAATAAATATATACATATTAAGAAACAACATCAAATTCTTAATATCAATCCTTCTCTGTAAGTTATAGTGGATGTATGTCTCATTGTTTCGAAGTCGTTACGTTGCTGTTACTATGCTCCTATTTTGTTCAAATAAATGCACCTCATGAACGTGTAAACGTGCGAACAATGCAACATCTGACAAGACCAAATGTAATTATATTCTAAGTTTGAGACCATGGAATTTTGTATTATTTCGACATAAATTTATCAATATTTCATTTAAAAACCCACCTCAGTCCATGTTTTCGACAGTTATTGTTAAATCAAACCTTTTCTTATAACTAAAGTAAATTTTACTCAGTTCTCAGTGTTAATTGTTTCGCTATAATCAAAAATATACGGAAGGTCATCATATCTTTATAAGAATTCATGTTAAATGAATCGAAAAACTCAAAGATTGGTTTTGCGATTACTCGCTTCGAAACCCATGATTCACTCTAAAAATTCGTAACAATATCAAAATAAACTAGTGTGCCGAATTTCGCAGAATTCTCACTGTTAATTCTTCTACCGATAGAACCTCCTTAAGCAGCAATCTTACCCGTTTCATTTGTTATTTGTATTATTAACAAAGTATTACTCACGTGTTTAAATTAACTAAGCTACTATAAGTAACATTAGAATCTACAGCTAATTTATAAGTAGGTAATACGTTTGCTAATAAAGCTCTCTCACGTATAGCACAGCGACGTCTCCTTTCTACTTTGTTGCATTGTTGCCTTCGTTCATCACTTTCTGGGCCTCGTGTTACGATTGCACGCAGTCGTAAATTTTCCTAACGCTGACTTCTTTGTTGTGTATTTACTTCAGCTATTCGCTGACATGCTAGTCGTTTATAATTTGCCGACAAATTCAAATACGCCCAAGATCAGTGATGCAAGGTATCGAATGCGCACGTTTTGTGTTCGTCGAAAGCTGCAGTGCTGCCGCCGGTGGTACCCATATATACACTAAACATATACTTTTGGAATGTGGATTTTTGGAAAACCGAAATTTTACCTAGCCCATTGGATTCCTGGGGTACAAATCCCTTTATATACCAATTTTGGTGAAAATTCTTCGAGCAGTTTCCGAGCTATGCATCCGCATACATATATTCAACAATTGCCTGTTTAAGAGTATTAGGTATTGCAGTTTATGGCTTATGGTTCGAAGAGAAAGGGGAAAGGTGCTTGAAGATGTTGAATGTTGGGACAACGCTAGGGGAGATTGACTGCGTGAGGGGAGGGGGAAGCATTTAGATAGAGGTGTTAAGTTCATCTTGCTCGTCGAACCCAAGAAGACGTCGGTATGGCATAAGTTGTTTAGTGTGGAGAAGGATGTTGAGGAATGTTGTGCGTCCGAGGGCACAGGCGCTGCAAGCAGGGAAACGTAGAACTTTACCTAGAGCTGTCTGTTTGATTGATTCATTCGTCTCATTACAGACACTGATTGATCGATTGATTAGACGCCTAATGGGTGTGATGAGGCTCTGGAGAGTCACTGCGGCTTTTGTCAACCCATTCATGCAACATATTGCATGAGACGGGGGGAGGGGCGCATCGCGAGGGGAGCCACCATGAGGGAAGGGGTCGTTGGCGTGAGTGAGATGCTGCTTGCGGCCATATGACGTTAACACTTGATTCATCCGCTGTGGACGCTCGATCTTAGGTGTACATTGACGTCCAGTAAGCGAACACCATTGCCGGCATTGGGGAAGGAAAAAGAGCGCACGTTCATTTTGAAAATGGCATCAGATTTCTTTCATTTGTTAAGGAATATTGAAACAGTGTATACAATAAAAGCGTGCAGTGCTTATCAATACTCAAATCAATTTATATCGTATATATAAAGCGCAGTGCAAAATGTATTTCTTTAAAATTGGAAGCACCTCAAAGTATATTTTGTGCACTGTTTAACTGCGATGAAATTATTTTGTATGTTTCGGTTTACAACAACATGAAATAAAATTAATTTCATTTTAAATTTTTTGTTTAAGTTGTCATGACAAATGAAAGCGTTTGTAAAAACTGTTTTTTTTTCATATACTTTTATTTATTGTGGGTATATTTTTCTCGGAATACAGGAGCGGCATCAATCGGTTAACCGAGAATGTATTACAGAACCTGATAAAAGTGGTCATTTCAATTATCTACTCATTAGGAGCATCTTTTGAACACCGATTTACGTATTTTGTTTCTTAATGATGGTGTGAAGGCGGCATAAAAAGTCTCACAGAGAAAATCTGAATAGTCACCCACATTTAAATCACATGGAGTGAAGTATGGAGATCATGGGGGACACTTGGTACCTCTTATTTCTATCCAATCCTGGAAGAGTCATTTAATAGTCTCGAACTACGCGTACGCGTAAACGGTCGTAGTGTGAACCGACATTGTCCTACTGTCAAATAATTGTACACAGGGTAGGGTAGACTGGGTACGGTTGAAATAATTTCGCTTATATCGTCCATAGAATTGCCTTTTCAAAGCCGAGCGATGATGAAGATATGATAAATACACGAGCATGTATCTTTCTACTAATGGGCCATTTTAGTATCCGGTGAGTTAGTTTTAGTTGAAGATCAAATTTTTTTAAAATTCCGATTTGTTTCAACCGTCCCCATACCAGGGGCGGTTGAAACAGTGATTGGGGTCAGATGCAAATAAATCAAAATATAATATTGTAACATGTTTCATTCATTATTTATTCTAATTATAATAATAATTATGGCACAATTTGACAATATTAATCAGTCTTCAATGTTTTAAAACTCTTAATGATATTTTTAATCAGCCTTTAACATTTTAAGTTGTAAGCCCTGTATATTATCAGTCGGCTGTGACAATATACATTGATACACAATTTACGTAATTAACAAAAACAACAAAAACAACAAAAATCAACAGTATTTTTTTAAAACAAAACAAACTGAACGAAAATTATCTGCGAATAAACTAAAAGAAAACATTTCTTTGATTTTGATTAGTCATAAATCAAACAAAAATCTAACTTTTTGAAAGCTCTCGCTCCTGCTTTTCATTAAAAACTCTGTTGTGGGCTTTATATTCCATGTCTTGATTTTCTTCCTCGCCAAATGCAGCTCGCTTTCGTATATTTCTTAGGAGCGAACAGTGGTTTACTCCATGCTTCTCCGCCGCTTTTCGCAATGAATCTCCTGATTTTACCTCCTTATAAGCGTCTTTATCCCTCGACAAGTCGATCTGTCCTCTCAAAGTCTTTCTTGCACGTACTCTCGGTATATAGAAAACAAAAAATATACTGTTTCAACGTACCCACAAAAAATGTTTTAACCGTCCCCAACCCCTCCTTTAGGTAAAATAGAGTTTATAGTCATGGTGACAATAATGACACATTAAAACTAGTCATTATGCCGTATTCTACAAGCTTTATTTCAAACACAAAAACACTCTCAATACTCTCACTTGAATAGAAACCATAATATTTGGAAAAATCTCCAAACAAAAATACTTTCGGTTATAAAAATACAATGGGATCTCCCATAGACAACTGCAACGCGCGGTGAGCGACGCAACATTGAGGTACGTGTTCGGAATTGTTGTCCGCTTCGTTCGCCCCTTGGACCCCTCACACCACCACATATGTTTTGGGAGATATTTGTTTTCTTTCAACCGTACCCAGTCTCCCTATCGCCAAAAGCGGGGCTGTTTAGGAACTAAAATGGAACTTCTTTATACTTGTATCTTACTGTGTCAACAGTACCGTCAAAGTAAGAAGGACTTTATACGATATAATATTAAAAATACTAATACGGTAACAACTTATCATTAGAACGAACAGTTAGTTTTATGCTTCAAATACTCCTAATTTATATTCAATTTATGATTCAACAATTGTGTATTCATCAGAAGGACGTACTGCAGATAAATCGTCGGACTTTTTCCAAATCCGTTAATCTTCAGCCATTAATTTGATTGCAATGTGTTGTAGCAAGTTGTGAAAACAAAAGCGATTCAATTTATTGGCCAGACCCAAGTAGAGAAATCAATAAAACAAATGTGACAATAAAATAAGAAACTTTTTATTTTGTTTGTTCATGAACTGCCAGGTCTAATTCTCTCGACTCGGAGCAGCGTGAAATATATTTGTATCCACATATTCGTCCATTGAATTGTAAGTGGTTAGACACATGGAACACGTTGTGAAGTGTTCCACATGTCATCATGGCGTTGAAGCGAAATCAGATTCAGATTATTGCATATGTAAAATAAGTTAAAAGTATTACATTATATACTAATTAAATTATTATTTATATTACTGTAACTTCAAGGTGGCCAGTGGTGTAGTGCCTAGTGTACTCGCGTTCTAGCTCTGGTGACGCTGTTTCAAACTCTTGTCTGATACAAGTAGGATTCGCGAAGGTGGATGACGCGGAGTTCGCAGCAGGTTTTATCGGGGTAATCCGGTTTCCTCTGCCTTTCATTCATGTATCACCCTCCTCACCACACACTGTAAAATCATCTCTTGAATTCCTTGATTACGATACATCACCGTAATTTTCTATGTAAACACATCAACGCTCAAAAAGTTTTGTCTAATCTTCAGTCTTAGTTTCATGCAAATCGTCTCATTGTAAACACTGACAAAACCGTGTCTGTCATTTCACCACAGTATCCCAAAATATTTATCGCAGGTATCACTTTCGTAAAACGGAAGACAATTAAAAATTGTTAAAGGAAGTCAATTAAAAACTGAGTGAAGACACTCTTTGCGTAGATGGTTAGCTGTAGATGGGGAAATCCCTTCCCACTCTCCAAGCTATTGCTGTACAGTGATGGTTGTGGCAAGGGGGGGGGGGACGGCTCTACCCGCTCATACGCGCAACCGAGCCCGACTTCCTCTGGCTTCGTACCACTGCCCGACTTCCTCTGTCATCTTCACATAACTCGCCTCCTATAATGTTTCTTTTCATTTATAATCGAAATATTTTTATCTGTACTCACTCTTGGCTCAGAACGTAAGTCAATATTTAGTCCCATCCATCCCGAGTTTTTCTCCGGTTTTCCTTTGCATATTTCTACTGGAATTGATAGGATGGTTCCTTCTTTGCAAATTAGTTTACTTACCTACTCGTGGTGATACTATTTCTTCGGCTATAATGTCCCAATAGCGCATTTTTGGTACGGTATATTTTTTCTTCAATTATCATTATATTACGCAACGTTGTGTAGGGATTAATGTTGTTGACAGTCTGAGAAGTATTCTTCTCCATATGCGTCGAAGCTGGGCTTTGCTGCTCGTAATCGTGGAATCATGACGTCGATACTCCTTGGAGAAACTTGCGCGAACGCCAGGTCGCGAGAGCGAGGGTGTGCGTTCCATACGTACGGAATTGATCTTCAGCCACTGACGAGAGAGGATGTAACCTGCTGACTACACACTTTGGTGATACGACTTGGTGTCCTCGCATAATTTGAATAATTATTCTGGTTTTATTCTTCAATTTATCCTCGCTTATTCAAACAATATAATAATTTAACAATATTTGATTTGATTTATCAAATTATAGTAGACTCGGTCAACCCGCGCGATTTAATCTAACAAATATCCTGTATGAAAAAACAGATGTTTACTTTTATGCTGCAAGACTATTTTATTTGCCAACATATATCACCCAATCTGCTAGTTGCAGGCAAGTTTTACTCAGTTTCGTATTTAAAATTAAACAGTACTTCAGAACAGTTATGATTAGTGTATAATAATGTACTAATCATATCATCATGAGCATCACGTAACTCGCGTACAATTCCATAAGAATTTTATTGTTCATTCTAGCATGGCGTCTGCGTTTTCAAATGTTAGTGATCAAGTAGTCAAGGAATATCATTTTCATGTACATATTTATGTATTTCTCATTTCGGCCAAGCACCACGATGGCGAGTGTTAGTAAGGCTCAGTTCTGTGTGAGTTTACTCACTAGATACATCGTGACACATTTTGGGGGGAACAGCGTGTAGATAGAATCTAGATTGCTGTATCCAAGTATTACAACTGCGGTTGTAAGCCGCTGTGCGTGAACTTTCAAAACACTACAGTTATACGAACTGAGACACAGGAATGGAAAATTAACTACTGGCCCCACCGGGAATTGAATCAGGAATGACGTAGTGACGAGCGAGCACGCTAACATCGTAGCCACGGAGGGGTGTTCTTTTTCAAGTAAATGAGTCAAGTAGTAATTTTTCTAGATGAAATTTTTAAATGCTCTGTCCGATTACACAGAAAAGGAGCAGAAACATGGGACATTTTCATATCAATATATATGATTCGTTCAAACACGTGATTGCATACTCTTAAGCTTTCAGCTTATTAATTATTTGGTACTGAATTCCAGAAATGTGTTGCAAGCGTAATATTGGTATTTACTTGTAACCTGTATAATCATAAATTTGTATTTTTCAAAGATTGCATGGATGTATTTGTACTCCAACACGTGGCACTAAATCTATTTAATGTTGTCGTAGTAATTTGAAATCATTTGAAACAATTATTTCATTAGAAATTTCAAAATATTATTGATTATTCTGTATAGATATTTGAATCATGTTTCTTATAAATTTTGAACACATGTTTAATCCGCGCGCGTATTATGAGTTATTTGGTACATTTAATGCTTCAATTATTGTCTTCTATGTGTATTTAATTGTAAATTTTATTTGTATAATTTGATGTTACTCGGTTCACGAGATTACATATTTTGCGTAAAGACGTTCCTACGTAACTTCATGAAAGGTGAAAGAACTGAATATAGGTCAATATGCCGAACCATTGGATTCGACTAATCCATTTGAACTTTTAAGGGAAGTCAGCTGTGAGTGTGACAACACTGTTTCGTGCAAGGTCATGCCGGCAGCATTGCTTACGGACAATATTACTCTGTGCAGCCCTTTTTACGTAATGTGACTTGTCTTCAGTTGTAACACGAACCACTTCTTATTCACGAGAACTTTTAGGTCAGAAAGGAGAAATCAGGACGTATATTCTTGCAAAATTTTCGGCGTTTTTAGGGTTCCTGGGAGTTTCATTTCAGTAATTGTTTGAAAAATTCAATTTAATTTGTCTTACGAAAATCCAAATTTCAGAGATTCAATTGTGAAATCAAATTTATTCGTTCTGAATTTAATACTTAATAAATTAGTACATACTGTAATAATATATTTAATTCACAGATTCCACCATCGAATTTCTTGGCCATTTAGTGGACATAATTTGGTCAGGTAGTTTCGTTTAGAAAAAGTGGGCGTAGTAGGACTGTATGCCCCACCGGTGTTGTCGCTCATCACCAAGTCATCCCGGTTCGATTCCCGACGGGGACAGAAAATTTATAGGTTTTCTCATTAATGTCCCAGTTCAGTCCTTGTGACTACTGAAAAGCAAACCTAACTATTACTAACTACTTCTACTAACCCCTCCACGTGGGCCAAGTTGTTGGTAAACCCAGCTAACCGGTTCACCTACTAACAATGACCTACCCAACTCCTAACTCCTATTGCTCCGTGTAGATAAGTTTCAATAGCACGCTACATTTCCCATTTACAAATACAACAATATAATATAAATATGCAACCCATTTCAGTTTACAATAAATTATTTTAAGTGCCTCGGATATGTTATAGACCGTTTAAAATAATTTATACAATGCAAATCATTAGTACATTTCCATGACTTAATGAACATGATTCCGAACATTTTTGAAATGAGATACAAAAACAGGCGTGCTTTACATCGCACGATGGAAGTGAAACTTCGTCACAATAGAAATGAGAAAAAATTAGAAACCATACATTCTTACTTACGTAAACTAATAAATAATTTAATGATCTGTTTTTAATGGGAAACATTATAATATAAAACTAAAATTGGTTATATTCGTATAATTAAATTTGCAACAACACTCTGATGGTAAAAATAATCATATTTCGCGTATATTTTTAGCGCATTGTTTTTCGACATAAGAGTTTCCACATTTGGATGCTTACATTTCTCGTGTTGGCGATACTGCAACACGAAGGTTCTTCGAGGATATCCACCTGCCAGAAATAATACGTTTGTTCATGAATCACATTACGCAATTTCATTGTATTACTGTTTGTTGTAACCGATTTGACACGTTTAAAACTATAAAAATGTTCGACTAGTTAAGAACTGAATAAGACCATTATAGGTTCTGTGTAATAACAAGAATGACTAGTGGCTAATTACGTACAATAGATCTCCAGTCTCTTATTCTACTTGAGAGCCGAAGTGTGATACTCCAAAATGCCGACACGAACTGTAAATTTACTCCACAGGATTTTGGCACGTACCAGTCATATCTAAAACGCTTCACCTGCAAAAGAAAATATATATTTTAGTTTCTTTTTTATTAATAAAGCCGTGAAATATATTGTATTCGTTGACTAATAGGAGTGACCACGCAGGTCTCCGAGTACGTAACTGTAAGGCAACCTGTGCTAATAATTGACCAAAGTGGTCAAAAGCACACCAATCCTATGAGTTTAGGTCATATTTATTCTGAGAATGAGCCAGGTGATATCCAAGAGACAAGTGTAAGGTAAAATAATTTCTGGAAAGACTACGGTTAAAGAGGCCACTTTACTGACAAACCACAATGTTCTTAATGCTTGTAGAATGCGTGATCCTCGCAATTTCATTAATTCGAAATTCTTTGAAAACATTTATTTCATTTTTAATTGCTTGTTAGAGTGTGTTAAGTATAATTTAATATCACTTGAAGTTTTCAATGGGGTAGAGCAATGCACAGTTGCTTGCACTCGAAATCTTGTTGTTCGAGGGGATCTGAAATAATTATATTTGACCTGTAACAATATGTGTTACCTGTGGATTTGTAACGTCTTGTGTGATTTGTAAATGTTAACGCAAAGATTGGTCTGATAGGAAATTTAAAAGGAAATGAATCACAAGAATGTTTGAAAATAATCCTCCGAATTCATCAGTCTGCGACGATATTGTGAAATAGTCGCGTAAATGATGTTTGAGCATAATCGAATGGTGTCGTCTCACAATTCTTCATAATGAATGGTCTTAGTTCTCTCATGAGTATTACTCGTGCCACGTCTGATAATTTGAGTTGATAAATTCTGAAACATTCGTATGAGTGATTTCCGTTCTTGTCGCGGAATTCGACGTTCTCATCGCATATTGAGCCTAATGTTGTCGACAATCATAATTCATTATTTGCAGTATGTGATGAAATCGGACCTCTCTTCCATGTACCGTATATCGAGGCACTTAAATGTTATCTTTACAATGATAAAAAGGGCTCGAATTTTGTAACAGAAAACAAAACTTTTCCAGTTAAACACGCACAATCCCACCGTGACGGACTTATCCATCAATTATCTCGAAGAACACTTAAAGACGGCCGGTTCACAAGAACCGCTAAAATGGCAGTTCACTGTTGGATTGTAAAAAACATTGTGGTTGAGACTATGACGACTTATGTTTTTTGAACAATAAGTCAACCTGGACATCATCAAATTAGAATAATTTCAAGATGACTTTCGGCCAGGTGAAAATGGCGACGAGCCGAGAATCGAACCCGGGACTCCTGTATCGATTACAGATGTGTTCTCTGTGATGCAGGAGTCCCGGATTCGATTCCCAGTTCGGTGTCATTTTCACCTGACTGAAAGTGATCACATATCTTCTCCACGTGTAGGATACATGGAAGAAATGTATGAATTTCAAGATGCTTCATCTGTTGAAATAAGGAAACGATTATAGTTTTTCCGCTAGAATTCGTTCGTTGTGTATCCATTGTTAATTTCAATACAATGTTTCCCAAATATATGCCATCCTTAATAAATACTGTAAAACATAATAAATCGCTCCCTTTGAAATAACAAGCGTCTCTGGTCACCCTGTCGTGACCAACTGTTTTCATCAATGCTTTTCTTGGTTCATTCATCAGTGCGGTCCAGTTATTATAATGCAAGTTTATTCATCACAGCAGCTTCGTCACAAAGTATCAACTTTATCGATAACTCAATTGACGGTTGATAGTAAACAGGAACTTCTCCTTATACGGTGCTGTTTTCGTAATGTTTCTAGGTGACATTGACCTATATGCCTTTTAGATGACCGAACTGATGCAACAGGTAACCAAATTTGCTGCTACTTTCTTTGCAATCAATACATCATTCAATAATGTTTTTACAATACTTCCGAGTCAGTACATAAAATACGCCACTGTTGTGCACTTTATTTATTGATAAATCATTTTTAATCACTACAAAAAGTAGATTGATTGACTCAATTTAGTATTGCATAATTTTTGGGATTACGTAGTGGCATTTAGAAATAAAGTACCATTTAAATCAAAACAACCCGCACAAACTGAAAATTTGTCTATTTGCCATTAAGTATGTTAATAATAAATTTATTGTCAAAAGACAGTACAAACTGCGTATGACCACGTGGAGGACAATAAACTAATTTACTCTCCGGAAGCAAGCAAGGGACCATCCCATCAATTCCGATCAAGGGCCCTAAGGCAGAGGCGGATTCAAAAAATTTCAGCACAAGTTCCTAGATAAGATAAAAGGTTAGCTGCGAGTTATAATACATATATAATGTCAATATGTTTGTAATTTAACGCAAATATGTTTGTAAATTTACATGTACAAGTTATTATCGAACTATCGAAGTAGTTTCAAAAGCAATATTTCAAACCAATAGTTTGCTTTGTTCACTTCAATCGAACGAAAATGCCGTTGTGTAAGTCATCTTCTCTGAAAAAGTCTTAATGTGTGACCATGTTATGAATTTCTTCGGCCAAGAATTGTTTTTCGGGGAACTTTTTTTTCTGAATTAGAAAAGTATTCAATTCAATTCAAAAGGGCTTTATTAGACATATTTCTTATATTTACATACAAACAAACATATTGCAAAAATATTGTCGGGTCTGAGGGTCCATGCACCTATGTTTAAGCCCGAGGTTTGCCGTGGGCTGTGCATTTAACTATACAGTAATACTTCAGAAAATAATGAGTAGTAATAATAATAATAATAATTAATTAATAATAACACAAAAAATACGAGTCATCATCTTGTCTTTTTCTTCATTCTTCCTCCTTCCTTTTTGAGCTTCCAAGTAACCTGAAACATATATCAGAAGGGCGTCAGAATCACATTCTTGTAAAATTTCCAAAATCTTAGTTTCTCTTCTCCCCCTGACAATACTAAAGAATCTGCTCAGCAGTTGCACTACCGTTGATCTGTTATTCCTCATAATTTCTATTGCCAGATCAATATTTCTCGTTCGTACGCTAAAGTCTCCTTCGGAAAGTAATTCGCTTCGATTGTGTTCGGTTTTGGTGCAAAACAATAAAATATGAATCCATTCCTCCTCTTCTGCGCAGAGTGGACAAGTATTATTTAACTCGCCTCGTAGTTTCCAACCTCCCAATCTAAACCATGCATACCTTGCTCTATCTGATTTATTTAACCAATCAATATATGATTTTCGTCCCCATTCCTCAGCGACCACCGTTTGTACAATAAGAGAACGCTTCTCTAATCTATCGAATACTGATTCCATCTTATCTAGTTTCCTGAGTTCTATTTGGAAGCTTTCTAAAATATTTGCATAATTGTATCCATTTACGTCATTGTGCTAGAAGTTCCCAAGTCGTAATTTATTCAAAATAAATTTAATTTTTGTGCACCATCCGACATCTCTATTGTTTTTGTAACATTCTTGTACAATTTCATTCTTGTTGCCACTTTCGATGAGAAGCAAATATTTCAGTGATTTTAATTTTAAGATACCGTTTAGTGAATATTCTCCAAATTCCCACAGAATCCCGCTATTAGCTGTGCTTGTAGAAACTCCTAGAATGTGTTTCAGATAACCGGTCTGGAGGGAGGCAAAAAGAGAATTATCCCCCGTTCCCCATAATTCTGCTCCGTATGCTCCGTATGCTACAATGGGTACTAATACGGAATTAAACATTTTATCCTATAGCTTTGAGGCAATTTCAGGGACTCTAATGGAACATTTTTTTATTTCATTGAGCGCAAAAATACCTTTTATTTTAGCTCTTCCTTTGTGTCTACTCCAACCCAGATTCATTGACAGCTGTATGTAGCTAAGTATGTAAACTCTTTAACAATATCTAAGGTGATACCATTGAATACCCATTTTTCTTCTTTGCTTAATATCCACCCGTTTTTTAATATAATTATTTTTGTCTTTTTAACATTTAATTTTATTTTTCCATCATAGCAAAGCTTGCCTTGGAGTCCCACTACGGATTTAGAGAAGATGACCAAGTCATCCGCAAATAATAGTGTCGATATAGACCTTCCTGAGTATGTCACAATAGGTGCTTCCGTCTGCGCAATATTCAAATAGTCAATAACATCATCAACGTACAGTATAAAAAGCAGTGGAGAGAGGACGCATCCTTGCTTCACACCGATGTTTACAGGGAAAACCTTTGTTGTAGAATGCCTGTCGATTTTAACACCTGCACTGTCTCCGTGATAAATTGCCCTTAGCCTGTTGATGAATTTTTGTGAGATTCCTATTTTCCGTAGGGTTTGCCAAAGAAGTACTCTATCTACTGTATCGAAAGCTTTCTTTAAATCTATAAATGCACAAAATAATTTTCCTCTCTTTGATGAGGTGGCAGTTTCCGCCAGAGAGTTTATTATTAATATGTTATCTACTGTGTTGTAATTATTTCGAAAGCCCGCTTGATAATTTTTTATTTAATTCAACCCATTTTTGAGACGGTTATACAATATTGAACAAAAAACTTTACCTATTATAGAGGAGAGATATTCCTCTATAATTATTTGGGTCGTTCGTGTTGTCTTTATTATTTTATATCGGTTGAATTACTGATTTTCTCCATGGTTCAGGGAAAGTAGATGTATCAACATATAGTTGTACATATGTTTTAAAATTGGACTTAACGATGTTTGAAGAGCTTTAATGCATTCTGGTGGCAGGCCATCTATACCGGGAGTTTTACCATATTTCAAGTGACTTATAGCTTCTTCAATGTCTTCAACTACTATCGGCTCGTCTAGTCCTGGTATCGGCTCGTCTAGTATCTACTAGTTTCACTAATAGAAAAGTAACGTGTATTTCGTAGTGGTGTTTCGTTCAGTGAACTAATTTTTAGTCTTGGTTATGTGGCCGAACGAGTTTTACTTACCATTAAATCAATGCAAAAGGTTTTTTGTTTTTCAAAACAGCGTTAAAGGATTTACTTTGTGCGCTATTTTTCGATGTATCTTCTGAATACTCTCAATTTTGTAGCTCTTTCAACATGTTATTAAAATAAGGGTGTACGAAGGATTGTAGTATTCTAAAAAGAAATGCTCAGCCAACGGCGCACACTGGACAAAACTATCAGATAAGCTGACTAAATTTAAGTTAATATTTATGTATAACGAATCTATTTTCTCGTACTACACCGGATACATTCAGATACTATTATATAAATACGCAGTGGAAGAACATAACGAGTCACATATTAATCGAATTTTTAGTGTCATGATGCGAAAAAAATGCACTACTTAATCAAATGCCTTTGACTTTAAACATGAATATTAAAAACATACCTAAAAACGCCAACATGGTTTTTTGGAGTAATACTTATGATTGTAAGTACTTTCAAGATAAAAAATAAAATTCATTATTCATTTTTGAAATTAGAATTCTTTTTTATGCAGAATGAAAATTGAGTAATGAAACATAGGCAATTGTATTGATATCATTAATGTTAATTTTACTTTTTTATTACAAAAATACAGACATTTGTTGATTATTTGTTAATTTAAGTTGTTCGTCTACATTGTGAGAAGACTTTTATACGTAACATACTTAATTTTATACTAGTGAAATTCATTAATCATGTTACGTCGAATGGAAATGGGAGACGGGACCGGGATTCGTCCCGGGTTCGAATCCCGGTCCCGTCTCCCATTTTCATTCGACGTAACATGATTAATCTGTTACCTGGCGGTGAGGTTCACCGTAATCTAAGAGATTTCTATGATAGTGAAATTCAATGTTATTTGCATGTATGACGCATTACGTGTCATCAGTATCGCATTGTCCCTCGTTCCTTGCACTTTTAAACAAACTAAGAAGCCTTTCAGAACCACTAACATGAAACTTTTTTGCTTTTCTCGTAAGAATTTCTAACATTTGACCATATTTTAGACGTTATATCTCAGAGAGTGGTTTATAGTGGTTCTTAATTTTCTAACATATTGTTTTTTGTACTGTAAAGTATTGTTGTAAGTAAGTGAAGTCTCTAAGATCCCCTCAAAAAGATCTGCACTAAAACGTGAAGGTTATTTCAGTTTTTGTTTAACAAAGTTCATGGTATTATTAGTAAATCAAAACAATTATATTCCTAGATGTTTTACACTATTTTGTACGTTAAAGTCCTTGAACATAACCATATAAAACTTACATCTGGTTATGTTGATTCATTTTCAGTAGTAACTGATAGCGAGTAGGTACAAATTTTTCTTCAACTCCATATAGGTCATGTTCTTCTAGAAATATTCGTGAAAATAAATGGAATAATGAAGATACTAGAGTGGCAATGTGTCTATCAGACAATATAGAAAACATCTATAAACTTAAAAACACAAAATTTTGACTCAGATTTTTGGACTTTTGTCCTGCTAGAATCGCATTCTATCCCAGTAAAGAATCTAACCATTTTAGGTTACGTTAGGTAACATTCATTTCGTAATATTTTGCTGTCTCTGAAAATAATTTTTATTCGTTTTTTATGAATGGTGTCAATATCTCTTATAACAAATTATACGTTTTTAAATTTTTTAAATCTTATCTTTAGTTGAAACCATTGTTAGAACTGTCATCTCGGAATGCATTCTCACTCCATGGTTAAAAGCAAACTCCTGTATCATGGGTTTTATTATGTTTCGTAATTATATGAAATAAATTGATTTGAGTTTAAATTATACATTTAAATAGTTTGTGTATCATAGTCAACATTTATTAATATAACATTAATTCATCTACTGATAATTTCCTTGTATACGTTACGCCACTATTGTTATAATACATTTAATAATAATTGAATAAAATACAAAAGTATTGTTAAGGCATGCTTATTAATGTTTGTGTTTCACGAGTACTTTAATTTAAAGTACTACGTTATTTCTGTAGGGTCTAACCCACATCCCGGCCAGGGAATTTCTCCGGCTTTCCTTCGGATACTTTCATTGGAATTGGAATAGTTCCTCGCTTGCTTCCGAAGAGTGAATTAGGGAATTTTTGTTACACGTAGTCATGTACACTTCGTTTCATGTCGTATGCTCTTTGTGAATAAATTGTATATATTTACTAACTGAAACCAATCAGCTACGGGTCATGACATACTTTCCATTGATATGATGCAGTATATATTACGACACCATGGTGTTAATTTCATCCAACACACAAGGTATTTTTATTTTAGCGGCAGTTGTGAATATCTCTATTGTGTCCTATTAAGTCCTTCCGTTGGGGGTTTGGCGAATTTATAGAAACGGTTATGTCAACTATTGATTGGGAGGATTTGGCTTCAATTATGATTTGGCGTTTGGGCAAATCGTAAGAGTGTGATTGACTAATATGTATAATTGAAATTAAGAATGCACCCGTCAAATGTATTACTGGGAAATAATCCTTCTATAACGTCCATATTCGACGGAGGCTGCCAAACGTCTACCGAACCGCTGAGTGGAGGAGCACGTGTCCGATCTCCCGTTGGTTTGCAGTTTTTTCATTTTTTTTGTATTTTCCCAAATATTTCATTCATTGTAGTATTTGTAAATGGGAAATGTAGCGTGTTATTGAAACTGATCTACATGGAACGATATGAGGTAGGAGTTGGGTGGTAGAAGGTAGTAGGGTTATTGTTAGTAGGTGGGTCGGTTAGCTGGGTTTACCAACAACTTGGCCCACATGAAGGGGTTAGTAGAAGTTGTTAGTAATAGTTAGAGTTATAAATACTAGCAGAAGGTGAATAGAGAAGGAGGGTTGGCTTTTCTGTAGTCACAGCTATATGTACTGGAACATTCATGTGAAAAGCTACAATTTTTTTTGACCCCAATGGGGATGACTTGGTGAAGAACAAGAACGCTGCCACCTGAACCACTGGAGGGGCATGGTTAACAGTTTGTCCTACCTACTCTCGGTGAATGGCGGTTCGGCACCGGAGCTGCCCGGTTATCTCTCCTTCCCAATCAAACAAGTCACGGTTAGGTGGGAGAGCAAACGTCATGCCATGGGACAGAAAGTAAAATAAATAATAGAAAAACATTCGTAGATTTAATCGGTTCTAAAACCGTGCGAGAAATTCTATGTGATATTCTGTGGCCATCGTGTTTTAAGATGTACTCTCTTCCTAGTCACGTTTCAATTGTGGATCTCATATTTCGCGGTTGTGTACAATTTCTTTCTCGTTTTACTGCTTCAAATCCGTACACCACACATTCGTAGTTATGACTCCAGCCTTGAACATGAAAAGTCCTCTTGTTCCTACCTGTAATACTACGGTGTGGTTTCAAAGCTGGTGTTTGTTGAAATATTCTAAAAAAAAACGTTTCTCGAAATGAAAGAGAATTCCGTTTTTTGAAAGTCGCCTTGGAACAACTCCGTCCACACCACAAGAAAACGTAGGATTTTCGAGAACTAATTGGGAATGCAACGTGTTCCCACTGTCCACCATCGCAGGTGAGAATAAAGGTGGAAGGGGGCGACTGCAAATTAGCTTGATGGAGGGAGCTCTCGGCGCGTCGAGCACTGGGCCCTCGAGCCGCCACTCAGCTCCAGGCGATCGCTCGTTCCCTTCAAGGAGTGCGAGTCGCGCTGTCTGCATACGCGCCGGTGAAGGCCAATGGGCTATCCATTCCTTTTTCCATTCATTAGGAAATGAGTACTTTCTGGCTCATTGTCGATCTGATGGGGGGAAAAATAAATTACGTCAATGTGTGCAAGTATTTCGCAAATCAAATATTTTCGATCAATCTACGAAAATGTTGACTTTTGTTGAAAAATGAATTAAGACTTTTCTACATCCATCAAAATATGGTCCATATATTGTAAATCAACCTGGCTGATAGTTTTTAGTATTATATTGTACAGACGTGTACATATAAAATGATTATAACCTGTTATGCCTAACGTCCTGACAGTCTGGCACAAAAAGCAGGAACAAAAAAATTACACTTCTAATTGTTATCGTCATCCGAGTCTCGCGCCTCTTACTTCCCAAATTACGGAGAGCTTCTTCAATGTGAAGGAAAGTGAAGTATGCTACCCAGTCATTGGTAGGAGTGAAATACCCTTCCGTGTAAAAGTACCATGTTGACATTTACCATTTATTGAAACATTTTTCAATCTCCCACTCTTAAGCAATTGTAAATTTAGCTTATGGCACGCGAATACTTTCACTTTCCTTGTTCACAGAGTTATTTAATAACGCTGGGAGAAGAATAAAGTAAACAATGGTGGAATGACATTTGTCTAAAATTTACAAAGAGAACAATTTGTACGGATTGTGGGGACTGTTTGAAAGTCATTGTTGTATTAATTAAAGTGTACATTTGTGGTTTGCTAAATATGGACGTTTTTATTTATTTCTGTTTTCTTTATAAAAGTTCGTATCTTAACTAGAAAGAGAGGAAATATTGGTTTGCCACTTGTTCCTCGGATTGCAGAATTTGGCGCTTTCAAATCTTAACATTATTAGAAGTTTCACGATGATGTAGACTGACGGATAAATGAAAACAATTTCTTGAAACAGAAATGTGCCGTATTGATTATATAAAGAAAATTTCTCAGAATTTAATCTCCTTTGCAGATGAAAGCAAATAATTGGTGCATGTATTTTCCACGCGCGCGGGAAATGTAAACTTCTTGGTTTTACCTTCAGGAGGAAATGGTTTGAGGAGCAAACTCAAAATTACAATAATTGAAAATTGTTTTCATTTCTTTGTCACTCTTCCAAAAAGAGTAAATGTTGGAAAAGAGAGCAACTGAAAAGGAGATTTAGTTAAAACAATACATTTGAAAGTTAAATCACATTAGCATCATCTGATACCTTCCAATTTATTTTTCTCAACTTCCAAAAGATGATTAAGTTTGTAAAAATGATAAGTTCAGAGTTTCTCGTTATCGAATTTTCGTGATCAATTTCAAAAACATTTCTGGTACCACCTCCTTCAAAGTCTTCAAAACGCCCGTGATGAAACACAAGTTTCTGACCAACATAATGATTCCACAGGGTCTCAAGATAACAATATTAAGACATAAAATACAGAACTGAACAATGACTTTTTTATCACACGGAACATATAAAACATTTTATAGGTGGAGACCATAGATTAAAAAAAGACATAACCATCCAGTACCATCCTCGTCGATAGTTTCTGACTAGGGCTTCGATATCTGGCTTTAGCGAATATTTATCCCAGTATTCGACTGTTTGCTTAAACGTGCGTGGAATTTTCATAATAATATTTCATGTTGTTTTCCTTGTCATTGCAGGTGGCCTTGGATGAGTATTGCGGGTTGGATTCTGAGAAGGGTATATCTTATGTTTTAATGTTTTATGGTTTTCATCCCTGCCCGTTCCGTAGTGGTAGTGATATTGCAATAATATTCCATGAGTTGTAATCTATCTCTACTAAATATATATTTTAATGCAATTTTGGGATTTAAAATTGCGTATTGTAAAAAGGCTAAAATGTCTTTTATAATCGAATCCTGAACGGCATTGAAAATATGAATGCTATTTAAATTCTTTGTATTGAGATTACATTATCAAAAAAGAAATGTAGAGTTTACCAAATTTATAGGTATTTTTGCTCTGTCCCACTCGTAAGAGAAATTAAACAAAAAGAGAAAACGTTTCCTAAAGCGTCTCAAGCGTCAAAGTACTGAAAGGAAAAATATTGTTCCAAGTACAATAACAAAATAATTGTGTTCGATAACAAACTTTTTCGTGTAATGTCACTGATAAGAAAAGTGTCTTTATGAAAACAATATGGTATTCAGAGACAATATTTTCCAATTAATTTTCATAACCAGTGTGTGCTAATGATGGAGCCCAAGCTTTTATGAATATTTACCAAAGTTTTGATTATCGAACATATACTTTTTTGTGAGTATAGTCTCTGTAAGATCCTTTTAAGTAAATAAACAATGTTACCCATTTTAAATAAGACAATTTTTCTTACTTTTTACACATTGTCATATTTTGTTGAAAAAGTGTGATAAAAAGACTTCGTAGTTGGTAAATCTATTTCTATCGCTTCATGTAGCATACTTAATGAGCTAAATTTACTTCAATTATTGATACTATTGTTGGAATTTTATCAGTCAAAATTATTAAGCATTTTTACTATTGAATTAGATTTCAACCATAATTTAATTTAATAACTGATATTACAAAAAAAAATTGTTGCGAGTAACTTTTATATTATTAAATTTATTAAAAGTAACTTTTAACTCTCTCGCACTCGTCTCACGTCTTTCAATAGGTGATTATCATGTGCAAAGGCAATAGTTTCCTTTTGCCTAGATACTATAAAAATAATTTAATACATGTAACAAAATTTCCCCATAATATTCTATTATTAGATGATTTGAGTACAAATGTCAAGTCACTATCAGATCCGGATTTATGAGCAAATTCCACTTCCAAATTTCACCCCAGAACGACAGAGATGCTAACCTTAAATAAAAGAGTTTTAAAAATTATTCCTTCAATGAAGTATTGACGCCAAGAAATGGTAAACAAGTATTTCCGTTCTAGGGAAAGGAAGCATTAAAATTTTAAAATTTAATTTAAATGGGAAATATTCACCTTTCAGGGCTTAAAAGAGTCGAGTTCAGTCGTCACAATGGAGAGGATCCAAAAGTGAAGGCACTGCCATTGCACATTGCTCCAGTTGCGTCTTCTTGACATCTCTCAAAGAGAAAACATCGGGGGACTTCTTTAAAAGCAACGCGGGTGAAGGTGGTCGTGACGCGCATTTTCATAAAACGCTACATTTTTATCGCGCAACTGCTCCTCTCTTCAAATTTGCGGCGAGGGCCAGTGTCGGCGCCGCGGTATTCTTGGCGCGTGTTTCAATATTGAGATCTGCGGCTCAGCCATTTATGCGCCATCGATCCTGGCCCTGCGCCTCACACACGGGCTCCATTGAATTACCAGACGCTGGAGGATTTTATGCCGGCGACGGCGCGGCGCCCTTCCCTCTCCCTGCACTCGCCAGACGCCAGACTCGAGAACGAGTCATAAAACAAACTTACAGACACTATCTGCACTTCTCTGTAGTTTTTTTATTTACTTCACAAATTACTTCTTGTAACGTGTTGTCATCATTTTGTGTTCACGCGTCGTTTTAGCGTTTATATCCAGAGTCTTATTTTGTTGGGAACTCTTCGTTTTAGTTGTATATCGTGTATTTCCCTCTCATTTAAGATATGAAATAAATTTTAAGTGAATACGAAATTTAGATTAGAGCGAGGTCGAATCGATGAAGAAACTCTACATAGTTTTGAAAAATACATATCCACTGTCTTGTCGCTGACCTCTGCGATTCTGTTGCCGAGGGTTGGATACTTCGTCAGAAAAAAATTAAATCATACCTGTTTCTTCATCTGACCTGAAGACTAGTTACTCAGAACCATAAACAAAATTTCCTTTGTATGTGCTCGCACAAATTATATTTTCATGTACGACGAGTCCTCCTTCCACTTGACCTCTAGCACATCCATCACCATATACTGACTCGCGCCTCTAATGGACCACATATTCACAACAGTGGATCCTTTTCTTAAATATTTTGAAGATTTTTCGTAATAACATGGAATGACTCCTTTTGCGTACTTTTTCCTTTTCACTAGTGATTCTCGACTGAAGTTTCATGTGAAAAGAGTTTTACTGAACTGGGTATTCGTATTTAGACAGCGGATGAAAGATAAGGTTATGCATGGAAATACAATTGCTTTTCGTAGCTTTTCGATAATACTATACTTCACGACACGAAGTTTTCAACGACTGCATTTTTAACTGAATTCTAAATCAAACAGAATGTGTGTTAGAGGAAATGGATTGGCGGTTCATTTAATGTTGTTTTGTTTAAAAAATAATCAGGGCGCAATGGTATCTGCTGAGGTATATGTTTTGTTTCACTGAAAATCCTATAAATTTATGATTTATTCCGCCAAACAAAGCGCTAAACCTCCCATTACAACTCTGGTTATAATGCCATTGCATTTATCTTCTGTCAAAATGTTGCGATTGATTTACAATCCATGAAAGAAGTCATGGTTCCTGATATCACAATTCAAAGCGTGATATATCCGTAGAGACTCATATTTCTAGAATATAACCTGAAAGATGGAGTCTAAGATTCTAATGCGGATAGCATGTGCATCGCCATGTAGTAAAAAAATGGATTAAATTTTAGTGACAGAATGTGTAACATATGAGCGCAGCGGGAACAAATGCTTTGAACAGATCTTGTAGATTAAAAGGCGTACCACACATTTTTGCAGTTTACTAAAACAAAGAAAGCTTGCAAAAGTAGGAGATCCATATTCTTTTTCTTTCTTTCTTCAGAAAATTCGGAAAAACGTCTTTCTGTGGGGCCCCTTTTTTGTTATATTACTCAGAGGTAACCTGTGGCGTATTTGAAAGCGCACTCGCTTTCTACCTTTGGTGACTCTAGTTCAATACCCGGATGATCCGAAGAGAATTGACAATGATGGACAAAGTGGATTCGTGTCACGTTTTCTCGGGATACTCCCGTGTCCCATAACATTCATTCTACCGGAATATTCACTCATCACCATGCACCCCACAAATCGGTCATACATCACCCACCTCAGAGAGGTGCGTGGAAGGGTATCCGCACCCTTGTAATTCCTCAGCCATGTGAGCTATGAGGTCACTTCCCAGTCTCCATCTCCATCACCTTGTACAGTATAAAAGGAGTTAAGACGAAGAAGATGTTATCTTTCTATTTTGTTTCTTTCCTCGAACGTGCGATGAGGAAGAGCGAAAGTTGCACTCTTCTCAGCATCTCGCACTCGAGTATCACTCCATTTACTCTTCCTTTCGTCTTCTGTTTCCACTCTGTTCTTCCCAAGGTCGGATGGAATATTAGCATTGCAAACAGAATAAAGATTTCCTCCACTTTTGGCTGTGGCAGGTACGTTAAAATTACTGATGACCAACTTGTAATTATTGTGACAATTCTCTCGACAGTTGTACCCGAAAGGATTGTGAAGTTACTGCTTACCGCGTCTCTCTTGGAACCATCTCTACAAGTTGGAGAAAAGAGTGTCTTCTTCACTTCTATTTATTTCAAGGTTCATGCGGAAATGGAAAAGGGGGACATATAAAACGAGTACAGGAAGCATACCTGGTGTCTAGATTGCATGTGAATGAATGGATGAACAAATTGAGAAATTATTGTTTTATGACACAGGCATGTCGATGACACGGAGAAGAGCTCGCTGGTAATCAACAATCGTGAACCTCCCTCGAATGATGCACATCCGAACATCAACTGGACGAATGGATATGGAAAAGATAACTAAGTAATTTCTAGTCCGGAATTTCACCTATACACTCTTACGTGCTTCTGCGAAACGATGTTCTGCGGTTCACGCACCGATAGTGTACTTAGCTATTTCTTCGTACCCGCAATCAGACAAAGTCGCGCTGAGACACAATAATGCGTCATATTTCTAGCGCATACCTCGCCTAAAAGAAAAGAAAAGAAAACCGTACTCGACGAAACTCCTCGCGGATGATAATTATATTCGTGAGTTTCCAAGGTGTTGGTTAGTTTGAATAGTCGATAACGTTCGTACTATTCGGTGGTAATATTTTCTTAGCCAGCTCGAAGATTTAATTGTCTAATATCCTTGTATTTGAGCAGTAGTAGAAGCAGGAAAGAGATGACAATTCTCTTTTATTTTGATTCAGGAAGCCTTATTTTCTTCACACGCATATTAAAATAATGTCACTTATTTTTAGTATCCAAATCATACGTATTTTGTGTATTAAAAAATATACTATTCCCCATTTTGTATATTAAAAATATACTATATAAATAAACCCAAATAAATATCTTCGTTCCTTTTAATACCAATCACTTGCTCGGAAACTAATAAACTTACACTAAAGATCCTACCCGAATTCTAATAACTTAAAGATGCAGAGAATGATGCGATAGTTTATTCTAGAATTTAGGTATAGGTAAATGACGGGATGATACCTGACACACAACGTCTCTATTTCCCTCTTCATTATTCCTTCATCTACGAACGCTGGAATAATTGATACTCTAGATCTACTGGCAATGGAGTCTCTAAATAAATATCACGGTGCCATTTATTGTCTCGCTTCATATCACTTTACCGTTCAATCGCTGGTTATAAAGAGTGAATACTTATTGTAGTGTAGTTTAACTTCACAATTGTCATCTGTACTTTACTTTGAATTTTATACATATCTCTAATAATATCAGAGAAAAATCTACTTTAAAATTGTTCTTCGATAAAAGTTGTTGCACCCTTTTAACGCATTTCCGCTAATTTTGTGTCCCCATGTTGCAAATTATTTCCATCCCAAGGAATAATAAACAATGAACGGTGAGAAATGAAATGAAATGAAATATGTTTGAAATGTGATTCAATTATTATATCTGGAGGAAATAAAAACCTACAAACGCCACAGGAAACAGAATCTCCTTGTATTGAAGTACGCAAAGGCGAATCACCCTACTCCTATCGTATCACGTATCGCACATGAATTAGCATTCGTGATCTCGATTTATCTGATGTTTATTTCGTTGTGCGTCAATCATCACACCACGCACACACTCACACGCCAAAATTCACTTCGATTTCCGGAAATCATAATCCAGTCCTTGCGATACAATATACTATGAATTTCATTAATCAAAGCTGACCAATCAAATTCGCTGCATATTTGAACACATTTTTTATGATTTTGTATGCAATTGCATCGACGAATTCATGTATTAATTCATTCATTCCTGTTTCATTTCAATTTGGATAATTTATAAAACTTTTTTTTTCTTATGGGTAATACTCGGTCGTAATTCTAGGTTATGAAACGTGGAATTTTACTTCTCTACCTATGTATTTTGCATCCCAGCTCAGTTGACAAAATATATTTCCTGCCAAATCATTATTTTTTACTTAAATCTTTTTCTCTTCGAAAGAATAATAGAAAGGACTTTGTCTGACAGAAAAATCTATTCAGACGATTATACTTCAATTCTGTACTTATTATTTTGAAATGATTTATGAGAGTGAAAATATAATACCTCCAAAATGTATAGCATTCTTCTTGTTTATCTTCCAGTGCCCTGAGAGAATATATTTTGTGATGTGTGGCCTAATATGAATAAGGCGATGCTCTTCTGTTTACTCGTTCGTGGAAAATGGAGTATCACAGAACGTAGATCATCGTTATCTTCGCCTTGTAGTCATAATTCACAATGATCCCCACTGTTGACCGATTTTTAACCGCATTTATCTGGTTCGCGGGGAATCGGGTGCGAGTGTTGTGACGCGAGTGGCAGGCACTACACTCCATTGCGCCGATCCGCACGCGGCTGCCTGCCAACATGGCGGCCGCTCGCCCGGCACTTGCATTACGATAATAAGGCTGAAATGTATGGCTTCCCAATAAACTCAAGCCACAGGGTTGAATTTATCGGTGTTCGCAGCGGTGATGTCATCCGGTTTTTGGCGCGTCGCGTGGGATCTGATTAAGGTTTGTGTGTCTCCCTGTTTCTTTCTCCAGCGCTTCTTCGAGGGAAGCGAGAAACAACGCAATTATTCCTCTTTAGGGATTGAGAAGAAAGTGTCTTCTCCACTTGATCACTTCGCGTCGAGATGGAAGGCTGTCTGCACACGGATCGACGGTTGGACGTCCCGAGCTTCGAAGAACTGTCGTCGTAAAAGGTATAGACAGCCGAGGAAGCGCTCGAATGTAAATTGTCCGGAAGACCCACATGAAAGCTAGTTATACCAAAATATGGCTCATTATGTTGTGCGTAGACAGTGGTGGCGGTAAGGATTCGGGGGCCTTCTGCAAGATTTTTCATGCATCTTTTTAAAAAATAGTCTCGTGACTTATGTAATTATACCCAATTATCACTTAAACATGAAATGAACTACTAAATTAGTCAGTATAAAACAATTTGTGTTTCTCTTTATTGTATAACTATTTATAATTTCTCCCGAAAACCTTTATGTCTTTATGGTTTATTTTGTTATGTTACACTGTAATTTCCTACTTCCTTTACTATATTGCCTGATTTCCTACTTTGCCGGTAACAGATACGCGAAATAGAATCCTTAGAATTCCTACATTGATATTTCCGATGCTTTTGTTGCGATGCGATGAGCCCGAGTAGCGAACAACCCAATATAATATACGCGTACCCACTAAACTTGACTTCCTGTCCGACTTACAAAATATTAGTAACACCAAAGTTATTTAAATGCATACGTTATTTAAATAAAGTCACGTTCAATATAAGGCAAGTAATTAAAATTCGTTTCTACTCAGTTTATATTGAAGAAATAAATTTACGACAATAATCAAATTGTTTTTCATTTTACATCAAATCAAGAAACTTAAAAAATTTGTAATTTTTTAAACATTTTCTTACCACGATGGGGCCCCCAGGCAGCCTTCCCCCCGCACCGAAAAATTCTGCGGGTCCGCTATCGCCGCCACTGTGCGAAGATCAATATAAAGCGAATCGTTCTTCTAAGGCTAGCTGATTTTTGTTAAAGGTAGAAAAAAAGTCTTTTTGTCGACGTTTCTCGTTGCATCTCGTTGATTGAAAACTATGAGAACTGTCTCTGTAATTGTTACCAAGAAGTTCAAATTATTTTAAGAAATTGCTTGTAAATATTTATTTTAGATTTAACATTCTTTATTGACCCAAAACTGTTTTGTACAAAGTTATGAATTATAGTTTTCTCAACAGTGGATGGTCGTAAAACATCACAATTAGTCTCGATAGATCGCAATCCAAATATTTAAGAGAATTGCATGAAGCAAGGAAATAAATTTATTGATTTACTAAATTTTAATAATTAAAGTACTATGTATATTAAAGTACATAATAGTTTGATCGTGTCGTGAAATAAAGTACCATCGTACACAGTGACCATAACAATACGTTGCTTATTTAGATTCGAAGACGAACCGTTTACATTTTTGATAGTTTAATCCCACTTCGTTTGCTCATCGATATGTGTTCTTGTTAATTTATAACCAAAAGTTCATATGATTGACGTGCACCTGAAATAAATTTAACATGTTGTTTCTATCATCCGAAGTACCACTAATTAATATGATTAGATAATATTATTTAATTGTAACTATAGTACAAGGGAATGGAATACATATAACAGAACATAAATGACCAGTGAGAATGAGACAGAAACCGACGAAGTGAACAGATTCCTGGCGGGGGTCAAACCACTCCACTCGCAACGTAACTGTGTTAAAGGAGGGCGTTTGATTGATCTGTATATACCAGTCGAACGCTGAGAACACTGCAGCTTATTAAGTGCGTCCAATAGTTGGTTCTCATGGGGTGTGGACTTGTTCATTTAAACGACGAAACTCGCCCGTGAAAAAGATAACAAAAAAAGGTTATACATGTTTAAGCATTTGTGTGGATTTTGGAAAAATATTGCTTCTGATGTATTTTCGCGGTTTCACGACAACTTAATATTTAAGGAATCCAACTACTCTTGTAGCGTTTGTAAGCAGTTCAGATAGTTTGAATCAAGTCGATGAGGAAGGTATGTCAGTTTCTTGACCTTGGAAATGGCGTGAAAGGTTTGATTGCTTCGAGTAATCTTTCAAGCGCGTGGCTCCATCATATTCGTTAGCGGAATAAGTATCTAAGCCATACAGTTAGGATAGTGTAGAGCAAGCGAGCAAGCTGCGCAGTAGAATGATATGTGTTCCGACATTAAACCGAGAGACTTAGGGCAAAAAGTAGAACGGTATTTGAACTAGTATATTAACGCGGGTAGTGACCAATGCTAGGGGCGGTTTCTACACACGATTGCGTTTTCTGCTAGTTCGAAGGAAAAGCAATGGATAAAGGAGACATTCCATGATAGTTTGAAAACCATCAACAAAAACCTAACCACATTATAAGCAGTCTAATACAAACGCTGAAAGCAAAATATAAAAAAATAATTTCGCTGATAAACCTCTATAAATGTTTGTCTGACACATGAAAAGTATAAACCAATCTTCATTATTTCAAAAAACAATTATTGAGATCAGTAAATAAACCAGAGGTTATTACAATTATAAGGTCAGCAATAGGAAATATTGAAAAAAGGCCAGTCTGTAATATAGTATTTTCATCAATACATAGTAATTAATTGAAAACCTACACATTAATTCACAACAGTAAGTATTGGATCATTTATTGAGAATATCGTTAAAAACTGTCACATGTAATGAAACTATTCCCCTATTATTGTAATGGAGTAATTTTTTTAATACTGATTTATATGTTCTATTAAATATACCACAATAACTTCTTCAAAAAATGTAAATAAACACGACAAGACCTTAATCACCATCTGACGAAGCAAACTAAAAAGTAGATCCTTTAGAGGGTACTGTGAGGAATTGGAATAGTAATATTCCCATGTTATTGTGTAAATTACTCACCCAGACTCGCCTTTCTGTTAACAAGAAAGATTAGAGAGAAAGATTGAATTAATTTCTCGTGAAACATATAAACTTAAATAATTAAAATATTCTTATTTGAAAATTCATGTTGACTTGTCAAGTACTGAGAAAGTAGCTTTTTAACAAATGAACACTTAAACCACTTAATAAATTTATCAAAACTGGGTTAAAAACTGTATATAGCAACACAGAGGACGTTTAATGGGAATTTGGTATAGAAGTGTAAATGTAAAATTAGGATAAACTGAATAAACAGTTCAACAGAAAGCATTCCCCAATAAAGTTAATTAGCAGAAAATGCATAACTATCCTCAGAAGTAGGAACAATGGTATTAATATCAGATCAGATTTCATTAGTAAGTACAAAGATTTAGTGTTAGACAGTACAAAACAATTATTTTCTTTGGATGTGGTGTCATTATTGACTTGTTTACCAAATGAAATCAGTAATAACTCGTTGGCGAATATAAGTAGACGACTACATTACACCAGAATGTGAAATGGAAATAGCTCTAGAGTTTATTTTGAACACAACGTATTTGAAATTTAATAGAAAGATATATCCGCAAGTAGAGTTGTCCCATGGCATTCCTTTAAACCCGATATTTTAAGAATTTGTTAAATAGGATTTAAAACAAGAATGTTAGGAGGACTTATATTTTCAACATGAATTACGTGAACGTTATGTGCATGATATATTTTGCATTAATCTATATAACTAAGTCGATACAAAGTAATCCATACAACGAAGTCCACATAAAATTTAACACACTTAAAATAAAATTCACATCAGAAAAATAAAATAAAAACATTAAATAAAAATAATTATTATTAGACTTGAAAACAGACTAATAATAAATTAGTATGGAAAAGAAACGAATTCAGGAAGGATACTGAATTATTTATCTGCTGACTCATGAGCACAAAAGACAGCAACGTACATAATTTAACAGACCAAGAATACAACTTTCAAATTATATTTTCAGAAATAATAATATTAAAATAGTAAAAATATACTTTTAACCTATCATATTTATTAATAGGAACATTTGAAAGAGCAAATATGTTCCTATTAATTACTGTTACTACTGTTAAACACATGATAGCTCGAAACGGAGTCGAAACGTTCTGCTAATACGTTAATACAAATGTATAATTTTGTTATATGACACATAAAAAATTGACCTGTGGACGATCGATGTGATCCTTCTTCATTACTTATAACGTTCCGCGTAATTATACGCACAACAGCTCACAACCATGATGATTACCCGACGACTACTGCTTCCAAGTTTTTAATAAAAAAAGTCAAATGGACTAGAATCTCACTGTTATTTGGAGTGTAAAAATACCAGACATTCTCCCCAATCACGTTCCCTACTTTTTTTGGCAGTTAAGCTAGTTGAAACGAACTATCACAGTAAAAATGTTCCAATCACACAGAATTCGCTTGTATTTTTATGGAAGGAAAACTGCTTCTTGCTCTTTGTCACGTGACCACCAGATTCAATCTTGGAACACATGCGTCGAGACCAAAACTCGCTCTACCCTATCCTAACTCTATGATCTAAATCCAATGACTAGAGCCGAAGATGTGCGTTCCCCCTTTCCCCACCCCCGCCATGCATCCTACTTCGCCACCCTCTCCACTCACGTCTGTCCTGAAAGGCTCGCTGCCATCTGCGATATAACCTCGGTGTTGAGGTTGGCGAGGTGGGCAACGTGAAGACACACTTTACACTGAAGACACGATGAATGGAGTTCTCCTTTCATGCACTTTTCATTCATTTTGGAAGTTGTCTCCACCACTCGACCTTGTTCCAGGAATAATTCAAAAGCTGCTCGGTCAAAGTACGAAGACTTGTGCCTGAGGTTGGATATATATTCTTGCTCTGAAATATTTACTCGAGTTGGGAAGCGATTTGTGAACATTTGGTAAGACCCTTTTCATATTAAGCGGCTCATGGTATCAAAGCGGAGCTCAGTATTAATGAAACAGTGACGTAAAACCTAGTCTCGCTCCTCTCAAGTATTTCGTATTGATCAAGTATTTTGCATGACTAGTACAACCTGAAGACATCCGCTCGCATGGCTAAATGCAGTCTATATCTGCGTTCGATAGTACTTAATGTTTGTGTGTCATTGTGATATTCATTGTACGAGGGCAAGTCAATGTAAAAGTTGCAAACTTCAGTTTTCCTTATACCGATGGCGGTTGGGTTTCATGAGTGTACACGGGAAGAACGGTTTGCAGTTGTTCAATTTTTATGGGTCAAAGAACTGTCCACAGAAAAAGTGCATCTCGAAATGCATCCCGTGTATGGTGACTACTGTTTCTCACGGAAAGCTGTATTTAATTGGATCCAGAAGTTTAACAAGGGACGGCAAAGCATCAGAGATGGGGAGGCGTCCTGGTCGTCCTGTGGAGGTGAACTTTAGTCATAGTGCAGCGTGTGGAACAAACCATTTGTAATGACCGGCGTGTGACGATCGATGACGATCGAAATGGTTTGGGTGACCGTCATTTTGGAACTGATGATGCCGTCCAAGAGGTTACTCGACTGCGACAGCAACAAAAAGACTTCTTTGCCACCGACTTTCGAGAACTTATAAAGAGATGATTTTATGTAGTAAGACGTCTCGTATTTTGTAATTCTAACTATTGGACATGTTGTATACGACGATTTATTTACTATATTAAGAGTTATCAATGACGATTAAAAAGAACTAATTTCATATTTCTCTTTAAATTTAAATTTTATATATTTGAAACTCATATTTACACGAACAATTTTCGAAATTGGAGAGGTGTATTACAACATATTAATCGATACCTTTGTTTCGAAAGATATACAAGTTACTCACAAATGCCACATGGCACCTGCGCAGTGCAATCAACTTGATGTTGGCGCTTAAAATATATAGTTCTTTTTATTCTAATCAGTGCTTCATTTATCTCAGGTCGCAGATATCAGTAAGGAATGAAGTTCAGTTCCTTGGTAAGAAGTGCGCTCACGTCCAAATTCGCGAGAGAAGATCCAGAGACAATTGCCTATCGCGTGAGGTAATTGCTGCAGCTAGGAGAAGGAATAAATTCAGTTGTGGAGTATATTATTTATTGTATAGTTTGTATTTGTCCAATGCTCTGATGAAAGGGAATTTCTCTTATGTTACATTACAATATTGAATGTTTGTGCCTTTCTCTGACGTTGCATTATATTATTAAATAGTTGTTCATCATAAATAGCATTTTCCATGCATTCTTTGATCTAAACAATGAAAAGAACCTGACAATCAAGCAATTAAACATCCAATCATACGTCTTTGACAACGAGGTATATTATTTCTTGAGCATTCATTAATTTGTTCTGATTCATTGTTTGGCAGAGAAAAGAGCAGAATGGCGTGATGACTATGCAGGGTTCCAGATTGTGAGGTGGCTGGTGGTATGTTTCAATAAACAACCTTTACATATTAAGAAAAAGTAAATCCATTAAAAAATGCGTATACATTTTACATTCCTCAATTTATTGAAGTTTAATTAACTTTTTTCCTTTCTTCCGCCGCCTTTTGCCTTGCCGTAAGTTTTTTGACACTTCGAGACAAAACACTGAAATTTTCGTAATTTGTACTTGATAATTCTGTTTTCAGCTTTAACAGCTTCTAATTCTACAAATGTTTTTCTTTGTATTTGTTTTTTCAAACTAACTTTTCCTCTCTTAAGTTATATAATACCTCAGCGTTAATATCTGTTATCACGGGAGGTAGAAATATTGTTTAACGCACCTGCTTCATAGTTTTCGCATGATAGATCTTATTATCAATTCCATCGTGTTCATTACTTTCCAATTTTTTCTTTACCGAGGTGGAGATCATATTTGTCACAACTTTTCTCTTTCACTCTCTCTCTTCTATAACCCATATGTTCCCTTTCGATTTCAACAGCAGTCGTGACAGAGATTTTATATGGGAGAAAAGCAACTTAATTTGATTTTTCTTTCAAAATCTCCAATTAAAAATCTATTTTAAAATCATATTCTTCAAATGTTCCTAATATACATGTGCATGTTCGATACAAAATTCATCAGCATGTTTAAAACCGTGCACTCAATTTTTTTAGTTTGTTATCTTTTGGGAATGAGGCGTCTTTACCTTTACAATTTTTTTCGTTGTTGAAATATGCGGTGACGGCGCAACACGACGTATACAAACACTTGAAAAACAGAATACAACATCACTGTATACAACTAAACTGAACACTTCGTACACAAATTTAGTTAGTACAAAGCTACTCTTCAGATAACTTGTGTGTAGAAACAGAAATTCCGTGAAACATAGCCATGCGAATCAGCTACAATAAGCGTGCTACAGTCGCCAATAAGCAGGTTCAGTTACACCTGCGACGTCTTCGCCGCCACTCTCTACTGCGCACCACCCTCCTGATAACTACCGTGTTGTTCTAGTAACCGTGGTATCAACAACTGACCAAGCGGTTCTTTTCGTCCAATGGAATGGGTGTCGCTGTTGTTCTCTAATCTCGGCCTGATGTACGAGGGTCTTTTTTTAAGTAAGAACCATTCGCTGATCGTGTCCGCGTAGCTTGTCACACGGCGTCTGTTCCAGGTTGGCCACTCTCGGCCAACCTGGAACTCGGTTAACCGACCCTACTACTCCTACAGAACGTTTCGTGTCTCTGCTTGTGTTAGTTGTTGCGTAATACTGCTTTGTTTGTCGCCATGTCGATCATGAATGCCGCCGATTGTGAAGTGCGATACATACTTCGGTTTTCAATCGCAAGGAAAGTTCGTCCTGCTGAAATTCACCGGCAACTAGTTGAAGTTTATGGGAAGTTGTTATGAATGATCGTAATTGCGTAAGTGGTGCAAATTTTTACTGAAGGAAGGACAAATGTTCATGATGAAGAACGATCTGGACGGCCTACTGTCATGAGCGAAGAGTTGACACAAAGGATTGTTGAGGAAATTCGTCAAAACAGGCGCTTCACTATTGACGAGCTTCATCCCTGATTTAACCATAAGACTTTCATATCTTTCCAAAATATAAGGAATTTCTGGGTAAAAGCGCATGGAGAACGATGACCTGTTGAAAGAAACTGTTACTGTCTGGTTATATGAACAGCCGGGAGAAGTTTCTAATGATGTATTTAAAAGCTTGTGTCACGACTAAACAAGAGTTTAGATATTAATGGTGACTATGTTGAAAAGTAAAACGCCGTTTATATTTTCATTTCTAGTAAAAGTTGTGTTCATTTATAAAGTTTTTCTTATGTTATTGTAAAACTGTTCTCACTTAAAAAAGACCCTCGTATCATTTGTTAAGTTCTAGAAGTGAATAATTTGAGTGACAAAAAAATTACACTGTTCTAGGTAAAGGTGTCTGCATGGCTTTCAGATGTTGAAGGTAAAACTTATAGCCGCAGGCCATAATATTCGTAATAAGCCGCCAGACGCCAACTCATACGATGCTGGTGTAGTTGACACTGTGCTGTGTCATCTTTCCACAGACCTTCACCTAACGCGGAGGCATGCTCAAGGAGTAGAAGCTCTATTCTTTGAGACGAGAGGCGGAAACGGAGCTTGCGGAGGGGAAGGGATACGGGCGTACTTAACGAAGACGTCGGAAGTTTAGGATGTGGTCATAGCCTGGAACCAGAATGGCGGGCGAACAGTGGAGCATGTTCTGCCTACAATGACGAAGAAGAGATCCTTCAAAGAGCTCATCGTTTAACAAGGAGTGGTTTGTTAAGTGCTTGCAAGCGAAAACGCAAGTTATGTTGTGCAGGAAAAAGGGTGAATCAATAATGGAGTTAGGTGCTCATTCCTGATTTAAAACAGATGTATAATTAATACTGCGATTGTGAACGGTTACGTTTCATAAAGTGAAGTAGAAACCCACCAAAAATCAGCATCAGCAGCTATGTTACAATAAATCGGCAATTGCAGGAGAAAACATTTTTGATAATACTTGACAACGACTTATTGAGTATCCGCGGCTGTGCCTAGTCCTCGTGATTTGTAGATGACTGATTCTAGTGCTGTATGAGGCTATTCCGGCACTCAGGCACTACTGTTCCCGTCAGTACCGTGGGGAGGTGAAGTACTTTCCACTACCCGTGAAAAATATATTTTCGCACAAGCGTTATTCGCATAATATAATTCTCAAATGTGTCATAAAAGGTTCTTTCAATACCTCACCGTCACCTAATATGTCATAAAGGTTCTTTTTGCTATGAATTACGTCCAAACTTTGTCTTTGTTTTCATTAAAATAATTAATTAGAATACAAAATCCCTTTAATACATTCTCGCTTGCAGAGTGTAAATTAATCTATTGTCCTCGTGGTCGTTCGCTGTATTTAACTACCTCTTGGGCATTAAATTGAAATACTTTGATGAGCTGTCATCTTGCTAACGAGACGTCATAGAAGAGTAATTCAAATTATGTTTTTATCGTGTACCTAAGGCCGGCGTTACTCGGTCGGTATAAAGGTTCAAATGGGCGAAAATTTCTATTGCTTGTTCTCACTGACTTCGCTCGTTCACCCGTCTGGACGATTGCCTGTCTGGGTGTTCTCCCTCTACGCAATTCTCTTTCAAATTCATATGACGGAGATGGAAGAGTAACCGCGGTTACCTGCGGTAGGGTAGCATTATCACAACATTCTGTAAAAGCATGACCGCGAGAATAATTACTCCAGAAACCTTTGTCTGCGGGACTGCTCGTCCGGCGGCTCCAGACATTCGTCATATGGCTTATCCGACCGCTCGCCGAATAGAGAATAGTGTGGATGAATTTTCTTGCTTTTTGCCGCGTTTCCTATACCAGTGCTCACACTACCCGTAGCGTGACGGTCTTTTGAGCACATCAAAGGAAGCCGATAAATGGCGAGCATCGGCGAGTGAGGCTCGCCATTCGGGATTCGCCGAATGACGCATGTCTGGATCCACCTTTACAGTGTGTACGCGTCCATAAGCTATAATGTTCCTCGCCTTATTTCACGGGGCGGATGTATGTCCGGGTTTCCGAGACCAGTGGACAAATCTCCCGGGCGTTCTGAGTACTGACTAATTTCCCAGAATCCTGATGACGGGCGTTCGTCCGGACCGTGTATCCTCGGCCATACTCATTATGAGCGCTACAATACATGTAGATCTAATCTACATTTTTTCGGACGTATGGCTTTATTGGCTTTTTCTTCATGGATGTAAACTTTCTTTTTTGCTTAGGTATACTTCTCAATCTTTTCAGTGCACGGTGTTATCACACCAACGCAAAATTAATTAATGCGAAATGTTTAAAGTCAACGAGTCTGAATTCAAAGATAGAACTATAATTACGTTAATATTATTTTATTTCGTTATTCATCATCATCAACTTTCCTTCAGTTTTTTTTTCAGAACATAGGGCTTCCGCTAAGGCCTCGCCTTAGTTTCTTTAATAATTTGGATTTAAGAGGGTTCTGGTTATTGACCAATATCTCCGAGTGTTCTTGATGGGTCTGCCACTTTTCGACCTGAACACCAGTCTAGTCCATTTAGATGTTCTATGGACACGCATGGGCATTTCCTCCCTTGTGCAAATGTGTGTAGTTATCCCGCCAATACTCGGTCGCCAGAGCCTCGTTTGTGTTAACAGGATCCATCACGAGAAGGTGAGGATGGCATTTAAGGAAGAGAGGCTATAACTTTCGCTTCATTCCCCCTTGGGTCTCATTATTTCGTTATTGTTTAAGAAATATCCTGGTCCAAATAACTGTTCTCGAAAAGTAATTTTTACAAGTTTACCTTCATAGGTTGTGACATTCACCGCGCGTGGCATCACACCGCTAACAGAGGAAGTGCCGGATCCTTACGGATTCTTTTCCATTTATCGCTTTATTAAAGTAGAATTCATGACTTCAGAAGAGTAGTAATGAATGTTTCATATGAACTACACCACTCGTCGGCTTGTAGTCAAAAGCATGCTTTGGGCGGCGATACAAAACGAAGCAAAAATTGTCTCACGAGCTTTATTTATCTAACGTTGTAAAATAATAAATGCTTCGTCTTGATGAAGGGTGGTCCATGCATTTCAAAGCTGATTGTCAACTTCACTCGTCATTGCCAATGTTGTATGATAATTTTTAAATAATTTCGTTGAATTTTATTAATTTTTAACGTATCTTAGGGCGAGGTTCCGGCCATGAGACCTGCTTTCCCCCTAATCAGTGTGGGGTTGGGGAATTGGGAAGGAAAGATTTTGGGTATCCTGGAAACGTATGGGAGTAGGTGAGGGTAACTACATTTGAAAATCTCACCTACTTTGGCCGGCATCGAAATCGCTCTTTCCTGGTCAGCAGTGTGCTAGGAGCGCAGATTCACCATTGTCGATTGAGTTGAGGTCATTGAATAATTACTATATTAGCTCTTCTTCAGGTCTGAAGAGAATATGAAATGTACAGAATTTAGGAATAAATATCAAAATACTGTCACAAAGGATATACAATTGTTAAAAAGTAAAATTAATACAATTACACTTGTTACAAAAAGACCATTAGAATTATTACAGAACGCATTTCGCAAAATATGTTAGATTTCTCTTCAGCTCTGAAGATGAACAAATACACGTAAAACGTTGACAAAAGCTATAATTATTTTATATCCTCTTCTCAAAAACCTTGATATTTATTATACTCGTGTTCAAGAATTAATATTATGTCCGATAATTACAAAAAATAAGATAAAATATTCTTTACTTCAACAATTGATGGACTTAACTCCATTATATTTCAATCTAATCAAATCGAAACTCTTTCATTAGTATTTTCTGAAATGAATGCACATTGTTATATAAATTGTTTAGTGTGACCAAGTATGACATCTGATGTGTCATTACTTAACGATTCTTATGAATTCTGAATGATAAAAATCAAATAATATTATTGATTATTAGAATGAATTTAGTTATTCGCTTGTGCAACATTGAAGGAGAGCGTTGAATCAGCCATCACTCATTCTTATCATATTCATAGAATTCGACAAAAATGTATAAGATAAAAATGTTCCAAAATATAAAAAGTATTAAACAAAAAAATTCAAAATACTGTTTAGTGACATTTAATGTATGAATCTCTTAAATTACGGTGAACCTCACCATCAGGAAACAGATTAATTATGTTATGTTAAATGAAAATGGGAGACGGGACCGAGATTCGAACCTTGAGCTTAGCGCGCTCATGCGCTTACCAACTGCGCCATCCCGTTCGCCTCCCGGGCCCGTCTTCCATTTCTCCTTGAGCTGATATAGTTTGAGACCCGAGGTCCTGAGTTCCCGAGTTCGAATTTCGGTCCCGTCTCCCATTTTCATTTAACATAACATAATTAAGACATTTAATGTTACAAACCTTTTTGTTTATTGAACGTAATATTGTCATTGTTTTTGGCACGTGATAAATCATATTTTTCCTACTCCGTACGATCTTAATGTTATTGATTTTAAATAAAAGCGTATTTATGTTGTCCAAATGCAAGTCCATGCGTTAGGCCCGTGTTTTCTCTTTACCCGTTCCTCGTGTTGTTTCTTCATTAGTCGACTACGTGCATTGAAGCTTATTCTATTTCCCCCAAACCATCATTATACTGTAAGCTAATTAAGTAAATTTGAGGTACAATGGTTGTCATAAGAAGTTTATTAATACGGAAATAAAATTTCTTAGCTTTCTCTTTATAGTGCCCGCAAAATCAAGTTTATTTTCGCCTTTGAACTTTTAACAAATTTATGAAGTGGAAAAAATCCCTGCGCTAGTCACTAAGAGCTGATGTCACATTTCCTGCAAAGAGATTGCAATCGCTGGGCAAAAGGGCGCTCTTGCGCTGTCCCACCCCGTCCCCACACGACCTCTTGCACTACCCTCCATCCCTCGAGCGCCACTGTACAATGCGAACGTAGCTTTCCGTACGCAGGTGGCGCTTTGCGTTACAAGTGCCTTTGTCCTGGCACATTAATCACTCGCACTGAATGGTGTTGTGCGACAAGAAAGACTGGGAAATAATATAATTCCACTGAATGTGAAAGGAAAGAAAACAAACGACTCTCGGGGGAAAGTTTGTGAAGCTTGCACAATTATGCCATTCGTATCGGAAAGATGATTTTACCACGAGGATTCGCTTGAAAATTCGGATGTAACGGTTTCTCCGTTCGAACGGAAGGAAATTCTTTCATCTTAAAAATCAGATTTACTCGCGAGCTGTAATTAGTTTGAAGAGACCTTAAATGCCCTACAAGAACAACGTGAGTCCTAACCTTTGGAATGGAAAATGCTAGACCTCAGTATCTCCGTTGTCTTCTCTGTCCAGTAAATAAAACCGCCATACTTTTCACGAGCATTACAGGCATACACGATGCTCACCTTGATTTGTACAATTAGTCTTCGTTACGTCTTTGGACACAATCAATGTTCGTCGTCGCCATTTCTGTTGTAAGCAGGTTTCTTCACTTGTTTTCCGCGAATGAATGGACACTTCGCAGCGAGAGCGAGTAAGCATTGTTCCACTTCTTCTTTCGGTCACCGGAGACCCTCGCTTCTCCGAAGCGACCGGTTTTTGGCCTTGCAAGAAGTCTTATTCTTTCGGAAGCGACGGTCTGAAGGAATCTCTCACTTTCGCTAACGCCTTCCCCTCTCCCTTCCACAGTAAGCATGTTGGGCACACCACAAGTCACCTCGCAGCGCGCCACGCAATAGCTCACTATTATACCGTCGCCACCCTAGTGTGTGGGGCTTCCAGCCCTAACCTTCACTTTTTCACCCCAGCACTGCCCACAACCCCGTTCCGTGCTTGCATTGATGAATAGGGCCCTCTTCTATGCGTGCGGCGGAAGCGGCTTCGCAATCCGGAAATTACGCGATGCTCCTTCTCCCCTGTCCGCTGCCCAATCCCGCTGATCGTGCAACGCAAGCCTCTTCGCCTTCACTGGCAGCAGACATTTGGCAACGCTGTGGAGGGGGCGAGACGCCAGGCGCACCCTCCGAGTCTAGCACTCCCTCCGATGGCTCGTCGCCATGCCAACCCCTCGTCCGATATCTTCCCTCGATGCATTGTTTCATTCGAGCTGTTCCCGCCTCGTTGCAACTGCGCTTTCCTAGACTATGAGCTGCAACGCGGTCGGTCTTTCACCCCGCACATGCTTCAATATACAATTCGTTGCAATCTGCGAGTAGCATATATTTCGTCAAACTTAACAGAATTTACTAAAATGAATTTTTTGCCTCGAAGTTTTGAAGACTCTGCGTATTTCTTTATTGTCTAAACTAATTGATTATTGCCCTCGACGAATACAATATTTTAGGTTTAATCTCGAATTTTCCCAGGTGCTCTTTACACTTTTCTTAACTTTCTGTGAAATTGCCGTGTGAATGAATATTGATGGCTATCCTCATACAATTCTTCTGTGCAGCTTCCACGAAGCGTCGACCGCTGCAAGAGTGAGGCGGTTTGTGGTGGCGCGCGCAAAATCGGTGCCGTCAGAGCGGACCGACGACACTTTGGCCTGCGACAGCGCGCCCCGATATTAAAACGCTCGGAGGAATGACTGTCATTTAACGATGCATGTTTTGTTGAACATTTTTCAAGAACAGTAATCTCTCGGTTTCCATCTAAACCAATTGGTAAAATACGAAACCGCCGAAAACGAAGCTTTTCAAGAATTAATGTTTCATATTTACAAAATCATTAGCTGCTTTTTTTAAAAATGTAGATGAGCACTAGTAATGACGGATGAGACGTGAATTCTAGACATAAAATCGAATTTGGTGGTGAGTAACGTGATGTTCATTTCTAGAATAACACGTATTTTCTCACTGAGATAAAACTGAAACTGAATGTGTAATTGAGTGATAGAAAGGTGGGAAGACTTCAAAATCACCCAACTCTAACAGTATTAAAACAAACTATGAGTGAATTCTTGAAAATTATTTTTAAATCATTTACACACTTATGAAAAAATAGTTTTCTGTAAGTTCTCCCTGATGAAAAAGTGTGATGCAGGTTACATAAGGTTAGTGGGTTGGAGGCAGGATATCTTCTTTTTATAGCATGGACAAGAGGTTGAATCAGTGCCTCCAACTCAACTCCTGATAAAGAGACACTTATATCTATGTATTTTAAGGGAGATTGTGTAATTAAATCAGGCACACGTTGTGAAGCAAGGAGGTTGCTTACAGTTAACATATTCTCACGTTATTCCTTGAGAATGCGTGATTGCTGATGAAATGCAACGAAGGAAAGATGAAAAAGGATCCGAACATTTCTTTCGAGAAGAAAGCTAGTAGGTGAAAGCGACCTCTTTGACGCTCCGAGTGGAAAAGTCGCGCCGGAATTAAAAGAATTTCAGAGTGAGAAATAACCTCGCCATAATATACCGAAGTTCTAATTTAATGTCTCTGCGATATTATTATTATTATTATTATTATCGAGACTTTAGGGATTAACAATAGCTAGGTCATAAGATCCCTCCTTTAAGATATTTATAAGCTCTCTTATATTTTCAAGTATATTATCATTTGCGTAAACTCTACAAATAAATATAAGAGAATTACGTCATGAAGTAAGGTGAAATATTCAGAATTTACATTTTTCCTCAAAATTACGTTAGAGATTAGGTTTTCTTTCTACCTGAAGGGTAGACTTTTACTTATAAATACAAATGATAGTATAAAAGGGTAGCGTACCAATTCATTTTCGTATCGCTAATGGAGAAATATGTCTTTTAGGAATACTTTTTTCACTACTTTTTATAGAATAGAATAGAAGAATTTTTATCAATGTGTCATAAATTGCGACTGATCCCCACTTCCTTTCCAATCCGACCCATTTTTTGGAAATCCTCGATCAACAGGTCCCAAATCTACATACCCGCTTTCAGGCAGACATCAGAGCTTTTTAACCTCGCATGTGACCTGTTTCTCTGTACAATATTCACTATGCATTCTCCACGCGTTCCATTTTTCACTTTTCGTTGTATTTTACCACTCTCTTTACTTCCCCTCTCTTTTATCGCTTCTCCCTTAGTTTCCGTTGCTATTAGCGACTTCCTATCCTCTTTAGTCCTCTCTCTACCTCCTGAGATTCCTCTTTATAGACTGTCATCGCAGCAACTTCAACTAGTGTCGAAGAGGTTACTTCTTGCACAACGTAATGAGGAGTGCGTAGGGCGGCTGAAACAAGCTTACGGCGAATAACTTCGCCATCCACCTTCGCTGTCCACGATCACGTCGTAAAGAAGCAAGTTAAATGGTTGAGGATTCGGCTCTTCTCGCCCTTGGACTCTGCCCTTCTACTCACGATTGTAGCTTGACGCGCTCAGCACCAGGGACTAGGGTTCGCTTTCTTTCCGAACAAGGATTTTTCTAAAGAATAACGAGGTTCCGAGACCGAGACTCGTGGATATATTTTTCTCACACAAAGCGCGTGCGCTAAATCGTTAGCAAAAGTAAGATGTGGTTCAGATGGTGCTCAAGTGTTCTGTTCCGTTAAAAGTAGGGTCGATATCTACGATTGAATAGATCGTTGACGAATGGTTTGAATCTTCTTGTCAGTGTTCGAACAATGAGGCGTACTTTTCACTGACTTAAAAACGTGAAGTTTGTACATGGAAATATTTTATTCCTTGCTCAGTGGGACAGCTCCATTGCTGAAAGCATCGACATCGCTACCATAGGGATCACGCTTTCATGTGAAAGCAACTCTCACTGGCGCCCCTGCACTTTTAGGAAACTCACATTCCCTCGAGTAGCTGCCCTTCCAGTTACCCCGAGCTGGAACCGCTGATTGGTGCAGAGCAGGGAGTGTTCCGCCGCTCTTTGAGGGAGCTACACTGTACATTAATTAAGATGACTCAGTTTCAAAGCCTGCCGACCGGCCGGAAGTCTGTGGGACTGGTACAGCGGGAGCGGAAACAGCGGAACCGAAGCCAGGTGCGAAAAATGGGAGAGCGGAGAGCCAGCAGGAGATGGAGGGTGGGTGAGAGCTGTGGGACAGGCTTAAGGGAATTCAGAGCTGGCTATGAGGAAACACAGACATGACACAGAAAATGCGAAGGAGTGTGGATATGAGAGAGATAGGATGATGGAATCACCTGAGCCAAAAATGAAGCTGCAGGGAAAGAGTGTGTGGTTACGAGGATGTGATAGTAGAGAGGAGTAACGTGAGGATGGGAGAGGTGTGTGGGTGGCCACGGAGCTTTTGTCGAAAGAAGTCTCAAAGGGTTGCAGGGAATGGAGCTGGAAGTCACTGCCTTCATTAAAGGCGAAAGGTTGCGCCCGATTCTCCCGCTCCGCGTGGATCCTCTCGCTTTCCACTCCTTCCCCCACCCACTCAAGCTCCACTACGACGCTCTGCCTTGGAGAAACCGAACTCCTTGCAACCTCGCTTCTCAGAGCGCCGAGCTCCTTCCTCTCGGACGTATCCACTAGAGGTTGCAGCCTCATGGAGGAGGCGCGCAGCGCACTTCTCAACATTTCTTAAACAGGCGCAATTTTGAGAAACATGTCTTGAGCATCAAATTATTACAAGTAAGATTATTCCAAAATATAACGCATCTCTGTAAAATTAATCAAAAACTTTGTTTATTCAAAATAATCCCTTCCAAAATCCATTTGTTTAATAATACAGTTGCCTGATATGCAATTGGTCTGGTTATATACTTTGCGGGTACATTGTATGTATATTCATCTGGAGGCAATAAGTTTTCAAATGAAAAATTAATGTTGATTTCTTCACTCACGAAGATTACTATTTCGTCAACGTTGTTCCTTTATACAGCTTTGCTACACGATCTGCATCGCCGCATGTCAAAAGGTACCAGTGGATGCGAAGATTGTTTGACGTGATCTGGCTGGAACGACTGTCCAGGAAGATTCAAGGGTCTAGAGAGGAGTACCTCCAAGGTAATTCCGATGAAATCATGAGTATATTTATTCCTTCACCCAGTCGATTCTGCTGATACCTCACGTGATGCGGAAACTGACGATTCAGTTCTAGCTGAAACTACGCTAAAGGCATCTGGAAGCAGGAGACTGAATGACGCGAGTTCCGATTTAAATACTGTTGGTCATTGTACAGCAAGACGTAGGGTGGTCAAAGCGGGTGAAGAAGGAGCAAAACGAAGACAGAAGTGCAATTGGGACTGAGAGTTGATAAGGGTTGGTGAAGGTGTTCGGAAAATGAGTGGGTTTCTAGAAAGACCGATCTAGATTTGAGGAGCGATAGGAAGGGGAATTTAGATGATATTGCAATTTTGGAAAATGATAGGAGTTGATGGAAAAAATGTAGAAATTTGGGAAACCCCAGAAGAGAAGAGGGGTTGAGAAATTGTGGGTTGGGAAGGATAAATTACTTGAACGAAAGATTCACATCAGTTACTTAATATTTTTGACTGCAGTATTTCTGGACGAAGGAGTCTGTGTTTTGTACATATTTTTGACTCCTTCAATGATTACATTATGTTACGTAGTTATACATTTTTTATGGGTTTCCACGTATTCGGTGTTGCATTTTGAAAACAATCTTGGAGAGGAGATGAAAGTGAAATTTGTCTGATTGAGATGTATTTTATGTTATCTCTTTCTACATTTAACCAGATTCGGAAGTTTTATTTCCCTACTTACGATGGGAAAGAGATTAAGGCTAATTTGAAAATGTATGTCAGTCTCAAACACTCGATAATGAGTTTCCTTCTATCTATCCACCTACATGATCCTTTGTTGATAATTTATACTGTAGACTTAGGATTTAGGAAAGGATGCGTCGGAGCTAAAGTGGTGTATATGAAAAAGTCGAGGTTTGCTGAGGAAACGTATGCAAGGAGGAGGAAAAACATGTGTGAACTAGAACAGGGAATGAGGTAAGATACAATAAAGAAGAGAGTTGGATGACAGCTGCTAGAGGGTCGTAATTTTTCTCCGACGCTCGTTTAAATATCAGTCGTTTCCCATTTCTCTTAACTTACTTTTGTTTTTCATGATTCTTGGGTTTTGTGTTTCTCAAAACTGTTGTTATTCTCAATTATCATTCATCAATCTAATAGGTGCTGTTTCAGTGTTACGTTTTCACTGCCATGCCCACTCTCCCTCATTTAACGCCGTTCGCTACGGGGAGTAATGATGAACACTCCTCTGTTGCTTATTCAATCAAAATTAGTAGAGGTAAGTCAAGACCCGTAAACCTCAACTCTTCCTGTTTTGAAATACATCTTTGGCGTTTTATTGAACGGGGTACTGTGTTGAAGGGAGAGGTCAATGAGTACAAACAACATTTCACCTATTATTTTGTAACCGCTCTTGGATATTTTTGTAGAAAATTCATGTCCTAACTTTTTTTTAAATCATATCTATTTTAATGATATTCAACAAGTAATATGTTACAGTTCTCGCCAGAAAGAGGGAAATTTCTCAACTCTCCTGGACACATTCTTTCCCAAATTTTTTCTGACAAACTGTTCTGATCTAAAGCAAGTTAAAAAATAAGAAATAATACGATTTTTTATTTTCACTCTTATATGATCATCTCTTTCGCTATCTTTAAGAAATAAATAGACGTTTTAGGTATTTTACTGGAACTGCAGATGTCATCTTTGGTTGCTATACCATCATAGATGAGAGCTGGACGAAGTGGGTCGGAAATTGTAATTTCAAATATGCCGCATCTTGAAACTTTTATTTTTGATAAATGAGATTTATGCTATTCTTTATCGCCTAAGATCTTCTTTCAACCCACAAAGAATGATCAAAATCATTACAGCCGTTTAAAACTGGTGATTATTTGGTGTTCCTTTTTCCTCATAGGCTTTTAAGGGCAAATGCTCAAGTGTTTGTCTCGGTTGTGCCGTTTGTGCAGTAGTATGCGATAGACATGCACGCGCATGCACACACTCTTCCAGAGATGACAAAAACAAACCAAGTTTTTCGCTATATACAGTTTGTAAACGTCCGTATCTGTCAAGATATCAAAGTGGACTTTCCGTCTCCACCGGCTACAAGGTAAAAGAGGAAATATCAAACGGTTCCTTTTCCGCAAAAGGTTTCTTCAGGTCTTATTAAGTTTCTTGTTGGAAAAAATGCTCCCTTATTTCCATGATTCAATGTTCATCTACGTTATTTGTGTTGTATCGTTAATTAAGGAAACATGCGACGTATTAGAATATAGTACACGATCAAGAGAATCCTTCGTTTCAATAAATTTCAAATCTTACGCTCGAGAAGAAAAGTTTTACTCTGGTAAACTCCGTGCTGCTCCCTGGACAGTCGCTGTGGATGGATGGGTATTGTCTTGTGGTGGGATCGGCATCTCCAGCTGGACGCTGACGTCATCGCCCTCTACGCCTCTCTCGTATCCACTCCTCCGCCCCTTCCACTGCCCCATTCTCATCGATTCGCTCTCCTGCCGCGCAAGCTCTTCACCTGCTGGGAGTGGCGTGGAGTCTTGGTGGAGACTTTTTCCGAGCAGTGAGCGAAAGAGACCTCCCTCACCGGACAGACGTCGAGACGACGTCGAACGGCGCTCGATTCATCCGGGGCTTTGCTTCCGTCGCAGTAATCGCTGCTATGCTTTGGCTCTCGTTCAGGCGTTTCTTTCGAATGCGACCGAAGAAAACTAAATCGGGGAGTCGGATCACTGCCGTTTAAACTAGGTATGGGTGATTTAATCGCGTTTCGTCCAACAATAGATTATGTATGATTAATCGACAATAAGTATGGATGATTTCTGGACTGATTATTTTGAAGTGTTAATTGTTAGTAGACCTATGTACTATACTTTAACACTATAACAACAATTAGCCCTTTGAGATTCAATGCATTCAATGTTTGTATATTTAAAATCTGCAATGTCTTGAATATATATCTTTTTAAATATTTTGTATTTTTTTCTTTTATTTGTACTATTTTGGTCTCTCTGTATATACCTTTTATATTTTTACTACTTATTCTGTGATTTTGTTTTGTACTTCTGATACTGTGATTCTGTGCTTCTGTACTCTTATAGGAAATGTTATTTGTATAAGTGTAGTCTATGTGTCTTATTTCTTGATTATTAACACAATTACTGTTGTATCATTCCAATGATGTTATTATTTGTGCGTGTGCGACCACTAGCATGGTTAGGGAGGATCTGAAAATTCCCTTTGAGGTGGGGGGGGATCGTTTTATTCTACTTACGGAAAGCTCTTGTTTGCTATTTTCGAATTGTTAAGCAAGGAATATTTGACATATTTTACTATAAAAGCGAGTTACGAGTTGCAGAAAATGTACGCTTATAGGTGAAATACCTAGTTATGTTTGAATTTGAATGTTTGAAGTGTACCAACGTGACATGGCTATGTTTTTAATAGTTTATTTTAAACAGTTTGCATTTCCTAATGTGTGATTTTGCTGCGGAACCCCAGATTGGACTTGCGTAGGATAGAATTGGTCTGATCATTGTTTTACAAATGTGAAGTGCTGGACAGAGCTGTAAGGAGGAACCACGTTTTAAGGGAGTGTAAAGTTGGACACATCGCTTTGTTGCCAGTGAGATTCGATGGTTAATGTTGTAGTTCCATGTCAATCGTCTATTCATAAAGATTCTAAGATATTCTACAGGCTTCAATGAATGAAGCCATTGCATTTCATTATTTTTGTATTTGAGGAGTAAAGGTGTGAAAGGACACCTGAAAGTGGGTATTTTAACCTGACTTTAAGATTAATTCAGGGATATATGCCACTTGTGTGCCCAGACGGTCAGTTTATCAAGATGAAATTGTAAATCATTCACCGCTGTACACAGTATTTTATTTGTGAAATATATTACTGAGTCATCGGCAAATTGAGCTAATGAAGTATATTCACTGATATAAGTGTCAGCTGTAAACACATTAAATAGTAGGTGACCTAGAATCGATCCTTTCGGTACACCGGCAAGGACATTTTTAAAAGCAGACGTTATTTCTGGGAGTCAATGGAAAGTACACATTAAAGAGGTAGCTTAAAATTATTTGAAAAATATACCAGGAAATTCCAGAATTTTTTAGTTTTTGTAGAATACTCGGATGCCATACTGAATCAAAAACCTTTGATACATCAAGAACAATAGAGGTGTGTATTGAAACTCGTGGAACCCTTTGATTCTATCTTCTGTAAATCTGAGAATTCGGTGGTATATTGATGGAGTAGATTGAAACTCAAATTGATGTTGGGGGATATACGTATCTCCTTCATGTATATTTTTCATCTATTAAAAATGCATCGTTCTAGAAGCTTACTCATAGATGAAGAAGACTAATAGATTTGTAGCTTGATGGGCTGTAGCTCAAAAGATTTATTAGGTTTAATTATGGGTAGCATATTAGCATGTTTCTACTTTTCCGGAAAATATCCTTGTCAAAAACTGGTATTAAAATAGATGTCATGTGAAGGATTGCCATTTTTTTTCAACTTGCATAATTAATCTGCTTTCATTCAACATAACATAATTAATCTGATATCTTGCGGTAAGGTTCACCACAAGTTAAGATATTTCAGTATGTTTGTGAAATCGAGAATTGGAAAATACCGATCCATAAACAAGTACTTCGTAAGGGAGCCGCCTGATATGGGGATTCTAATATCTATGATATCACCTCTGTGGTCTGTGGGTCTCGCAAGTTGAATGTCAATGGTAGACTGTGGCCAGAGATGAACGGGGTAGCGCAATAGGTAAGCGCATCAGCGCGGAAAGCTGAATGTACCGAGTTCAAATCTCGGTCCCATCTCTCAGTTTCATTCAACATAATATAATTAAAAGTTTTCTATTAACATTATTTGATATATGATCTGGTCCACAAGATAGTTTTTGAAGTGGAGGAATAATGTTTTGTTTCTTCAGTAATTTCGTAGTTATATTCCGTAAAAGGGTCTGCTTGCTTGACAGTTATCGCTATGAAGTGTAGATGTTGATAGTATACGTTGATTTTACCTGTTCGTGTGTTGGTACTATTTTTTCTAGAAGGATTAGACACCTTTTCACGACGGGCGATTGATAATTACGCATTTTGTGCTGGTGCACAATTAATTTCAGTTCTGTGGTCGATATTGGGAAAAGACGTTTGCGCGGAACTGGCGATGGAGGAGTTAAGGTTAAGGATGTCTAAGGTTGCATGACACACTTAAGTCTATTACATTGGACAATTGGTTTATATAATATGGATAATATTTGGGAGAATCTCGAGAGTGAGAATTAATGTTAGCATTTACGATATATGAGAGAAATGTTATTCCTGGCGAGGTTGAATGAGAACTTGGTAATAATTAATATTATACAATAATGATATATTGTATAATAATTAATATTATATAATAATGATATATTGTATAATAATTAATATTATATAATAATGATATATTGTACAATGATTAATATTATATAATAATGATATATTATATAATAGTAATGATTTATAGCTTTTATAATAATACGTACTTGTGAAATGACGTTTTTGTTTCTTACAAATACCATTATTTGTTAATATTAGATTAATACTATAACACGTGTCGAACTATTTTTATCGTTAGGAGTATGTTGAAATGTTAAATCCGCCTCTGCCTTACGGCTCTTGATCGGAATTGAAGGGATGGTCCCATGCTTGCTTCCGGAGAGTAAATTAGTTCATTATCTTCCACGTGGTCATACGCAGTTTGTAGCTGCTTTTTTTACTATAAAATTTATTTATAACTTCCCCACTCAAGATTTTTCAGGTTAAAATCGCCAACAACAAGAGTTGGGAGGTTTGAGGGTTTGAAGGTTTGAAGGTAAATTGTGAGATATCTTCAGAGCTATAATTCATGTTGGGAGGATTGTGAATTTAAGTCACAACCAAATTACATTTTTTACTTGTTTCTAGCGCAAAAGGTCACATTTGCGAAAGTTGAAGATACTATCTTTGGTAATTGATATTGTGTAATAGTGTCCTTGAGAAATATGGCCACTCTGCCATTCTTACCAGGTCTTAACTGCTTACATCTTTCTTTCCTATAGACACAATCCTGATATGTATATATTCAATTTTGTGACGAGAGATGACTTTCTTGAATGCATGCGACCAAAATGTTGTTGGTATGAAGAAAATGTGAAAGTAAAAGTACTTTTCCATTTTTGATATTCTATGATTCCGTGACCCTGTACTCATATTGTACAAAATTATGTATTATTGTAGTCTCTGTACCTTATTCCTTGATTTTGTGTATGAACCATGTATTCCCTATTCTTCGATTTATGTAAACTCTTTCTTTCATTTCTGACAAGTAAAACCGTTTGTTGTTGACCCACAGGAGGGGTCGAAACGTTGTGTAGTTTCTTTAATAGATGATAAATCCTGTCTGTGAAAATAAGATCGTTTAATTCAATTATTATATTTAAGTTCAAGAGACGTAATTACAATATGGATTCGTGCACCGGGCCGAAATGTGCATCAAGAAAATTCCTTCCTTCCTTACATACTTCCAATCCGTGGAATTCAAATCTTCGTCACCCTTGGGGAACTGGATCAACGATGCCCTTAAGTACAAACTGACTTTTGCAAATATTGAGTTCCTCACATAATGGAGGAGATATGATATTATTCCTACACACATTCAAAATATTAAATTTAACCTGAGACACTTCGAATTCAACAATGGGTTTGTTAGAAGTAAGTATCTTAGAGATCTTCATTTCAAACTCAATGAAATTAAAACATCTCTTATCGATATTGTGATTATATAATAATCTTTAGTTTAAATTAAGATAAACAATTATCAACGCAAGGCGACGTAGCTGGAAAACAAGACAGACACAATTATGTTTTGGTAGATGAAAGAAAAACTTAGAACTCAAAGGTCTAGACAAGGGGGGTGACCGGTTTATGAAAGAGAGTGCTTTCGTCTGGGAGCCAGACGAGACATATGAAATAAACAGTCACGCGAGGGATCGCTGAAGGTTGCGGAATCCCAAGCCGAGACCAGAGCAGAGCCTCGTAAAAGTTAATGTCTATTTAGTCGGTGGCGTGCGGCGTAGGCAAAGCACATTCGGAGTCGTAGTTGACGAGGCGAGGTAAGGTAAGTATTAAATACGCGCTGTCTGAGAGTAACATGGAACATGGAAAACATGATGACTGGATAATTGATTTTGAAAAAAAGCGACGGAGGAGTACCTGGGGGAAAACTTGTACTCGTCATGAGATCTTCTGTCTTCGAAATACAGAGGCGAGGGAGGCGGAACGATGATTTTGGAGGGGGAAACGAATTGATAAAGAGGAGACGCAGATGAGACGCTTCTCATTACGCAATAAAGACGCAGTTCAGATTCAGATTGAGATTCAGAGGAGATTTTTTTCAGATTGTTCAGAGTGTTCAGATGAGAGTCGATTTTTGTGAGAATTGATTTTCAGTCAGTGGAGATTCGCGAGTGACTTAGAGATGCGATCATTCACTGCTCGCGACTTATTACGCGCTCAATTTCGTACGATGCTGGTAGTGATTAAGATATTTACCATCATGTACGTTGAGTAATGCGCGGAGTTTCATCCGAGATTTAGAAACATTCGATCGTTAATTCGGAACATTAGAAAATTTGTTTATGGAGCATCGTTTCTGATTTGTAAATGATCGCTCAACGTTTCAATACCCCGAATGAGAGGTAGGTGAACCAAGGGTCCAAGCTGATCGAAGGAGGCGCGTTCCTGGAAACAACTCATCAGAACTGAGGGGGTCGAGTTGCTGATAAGCGGATCGTGACAAGAAGGATTTTCGAGGCAGACGGAATGACCTTCACTAAATGAATGGCGACATTTGAACGAGCTGGGTGGAACGCGAGGCGGTTGGCTCTAGGGGGCGCCAAGGGTCATTGAACTGTTCGACACCACCACAGCTGGTCTGTTAAATCTTAGAAAAAGGTAACCTAAATGCCGGAATGCATCCAGTCAATTAACCCGCACAGCGAAGAAGAAATGTGTGTGCTTTGAAGCTAAGATTACCTTGGCCCAGATAAAGACACTAAACAAAACCTTAACTTTGTTCAAAAGGGCCTAATCTAAATTATAAATGATCAACCACTTCATTTTGTGTAAATTTAACCATGATGTGCCTTCAGCATTTTTAACCGGTGGCGAGATCAAGTATGGCAGTGATCGCCAATATTGCAGTGTTGCGTTATTTTGGGGGAGTGTATGTGCGCCTTAGCGAAGAAGAATGCATGATATTTATAAGTGCTTTGTAATATTGGTGAATAAACAATTTAGTTCTTTTATTTGTAAATTGCGTGTTCCATGAGGAACCCTGTGTGTATCTCCACCTCATTAAATAACTCGAATCCTTAATTAAAACTTGAATACCCTGAGATCTCATGTTTTTATTTATATTACAGGTCCTAACTTCCTTAGAAATTTCTTTAAATTAATTGCTGTAATTTTTGGAGTAATTTGGCGCCCAACTTTCAAAACCAGCTTCATTTAAACTCATGTTCATCGCTAATAAGCTGGTAAATTCCACCCCATCACAATATAGAAAAGTTTATTGATTCATTCCTCCCAAGAAATATCACTGATGTATTTTACAACTTTTTAAGACACATTACATAAAATTCGCTCAAACAAATGCACCAGGTTGAAAAGAAAATTTAATCAATTGCGTCAGTGCATCTACAATGTAAAATAATTTATTGATTTTAAATAAAAGCTAAATTCGTGTAGTACTTTATCACGCCATTGCTGTAGTACTTTTAAAATAACTTAGTTGCTGTAGTAATTTCAAAAACTATTTTCTTGCGTGAATGTGTTGTGTCTTGTGACCCATATTAATTTAGTTTTATGTGTAAACTTTGGCACGGTTGTGTACATTAATTCTGTAGCCCCATCCTGACCGGGGTTTTTCTCCGGTTTTCCTTCGGATAGAGGCGGATTTCTTATACAGGTTCCCTAGGCTTTTGTCTAGGGGCGCGTTTATTGAAACAAGAAATTGTGAATTTAGTGTTATTTCAATTGTTATGATTTGTAAACACTATTCTCAGAATAATCTATAGTTCGATAATAATTCGTACATGTAAAATAAATTTTTTGTGTTAAATTACAAACATGTTGGTATTCTATTAGTATTATAACACGTAGCTAACTTTTTATCTTATCTAGAAAATTTTGCTGAAATTTTTCAATCCGCCTCTGCCTTAGGGCCCTTAATCGGAATTGATGGGATGGTCCCTTGCTGCTTCCGGACAGTAAATTAGTTTATTGTCCTCCACATGGTCATACGCAGTTTGTACGGCTTTTTTGACAATAAATGTATATTTGTATTTCTACCACAAGAATATATCCGCATGAAGCCTGGACTAATGAAATTAAGAAATAATGGTTCATAAATCTTATGAACATCCCACAATCTGTAATAAATGTTGTATACCTAAGAAACAAGTTTTGTTTTCAAAGATCCATTGATAATTTTGACAAAATAAATTTCATTAAACATTTAGAATATAAGCTTTTCAAGATTCCATCTTCATGCTATAATAATTTCAGAAATACTTTGTTAGAATTCTTTGATACCTTCTTTGATAAAGATAAACAGTTGAAACATTTATCTCAGTTCGACAAACAATTCTACAGCTATCTGAGAACTACTAGGACATTTCAAAATCAAAATGACATTATTTTCACTACAGCTGATAAAGGAAATGTAACTGTGGCAGTTGACATAGGCACATACATTAGTAAAGTAACAGAGCTTCTTTCTGCCAACACTACTCACAATGTTGTCAAAGGACACCTATTAACTGCATAGAAACTTTTCTCAAAACTTTTGTTAATAGATGGCACAAGTACAAGTACATACGTTGAAAAACTTACAAACAATTGTATATGACCTCTGGTAATTGATCTAAAGTTAATGTCCTCCCCTTCCCTAAGATTCATAAAGTTACGGCACCCCATAGGATTAGTCTCTTCTGTGAACTCTCTTCTACACTTATTTTCTAAATTCTTGCTAAAAGTGCTGTCCTCAGCTCTTGATGAACCTAATTATTCGATAAAATCAGCCAGGAACAATGACAATAATATTTTTGTACCTGATGATTTGACTGTGCTGTCTCTTGATATTGTGTCCTCGTTCAATAATATTCCAATGGAGTTAGCATTTTTTCTAGATGGGATATTATCAAGGAACAAACCATCATTCCTAAATGTGAGGTGGAAGTTGCTCTAAAGTTCATTCTAAATTCAATATATTTTACATTTAACAATGTTATATATCATCAAATTAATGGTGCTGCTATGGGTAATTCTTGTTCGTCTCTTATTGCAGAATTGGTACTGAGGAACTTAGAAAAAACAATTTTTAGGACAGTTAAACTTTAATCCATTGATATGCTACAGATATGTTGATGATATTATGAACAATTCCCCCCTCTCGTATCAATGACATTTTGAATGTCTTCAACAGTTATTTTCCCAAAATTGCAGTTTACAATAGAACAAGAAACCAATGATACTATTCATTTTCGCGATGTCCAAGAACAAAAACAAATGGTCTTAAATTCAGTTGGTATCAAAAACCAACATTTTATGATAGAATTCGAAATTTTCATTCAAATCATCCTGTCTTTCAAAAAAAGCTATGTTTTTTATCTGATTGACAAAGCTCTTTTACTTTCTGACAAAGAATTTCATTATAAAACTTGAATTGTATCCTTCAAATTTTACTTGTCAATTCTTAATTTTCCTCGTTTATTGATAAATATACCAGGGCTAGAATAAATTATCATAAATTAAAAAATACAGATCATGCAACCAAGAGACAATGCAACCAATCTTGTCATTTTCCTTACAATTATTTGATATTCCCTAAATTAGAAGGATTGTTGAATCATTTCAACATTAAGACAATCTTCATAACCAAGGGAATAACAAACTCAAATTTATTTTCAAGACTGGAAAATATGCCACTCCCATTACATAAAAACAGAATATAGTTCATGAAATATCCTGTAAAGATTGCAACTACACTGACATTGGTCAATCCAAGATAACTTTCCAGATCAGATTAAAAGAACACATTAATAATATAAAAAGCAATAATCACTGCAATATCAGTACACAGAATACACTTTAATCATTTAATGGATTGGAAAAAGATTAACATTTTGGACATTCAGAGACAATATCATAAGAGAGTCTCAGAAATGTTACACTTAATATCCAGAATTCATACTTCAAATCTGCAAATTGACACTTGTAAATTACCGAATATTTACAGCTGTACTTTTATAAACAATTAACACTTGGAGGTTCTGCACAATTGAAAAATTTAAATACTGATGTTAAATTTAAATTCGCATGTCTTCTTTTTAATTAAATTTTATACATTCTTGTTTTATCTACATTATTCTTGTTATCTTTGCATATCCTTTTGATATTCTATACTTACATTACCATATTGTTAATACTTTACCAACAATTAACCCTTTGAGGTTAAACACATTTGATGTTTATAAAATTCGAAATCTGCAATTCCTTTGATATATTTTTAATAACACATTGTATTATGGTTTTATCAATGCCATTTTTGTTTCTTTGTATATGACTATATTTTTTACCACTTATCCTGTGATTTTAATACTTTTTTATACTTTTGATATTTTTTATTTATTTATCACTAAGAGGTTTCCTTATCATCAACAATAGTAATTACAAGGATCAATTTTAATACATCTCTTAGAATACTGAATTTTTCTTTTGGGTTATTTAATCTGTAAATGTGTCCCTAATAGTCCCTACCTGTATTACAAATTGATGAAATATACCGAATTTTTCTTTACTGTTGAATATACGTTCCCTGTCTCTTAAATTTAACATACCAATTTTCTTGTAAATTTTCAAGAATTGTGCCCTCTCCACTCCGTAGAGCTCACAATCCCATAGTATGTGGGCAGCAGTTTCCTCACCTCTTTGGCATACTCAAGTCTCATTACCAATTTTTCCTATTTTTCGGAGGTAAGTTCTAACATTTCCATATTACTCTTTAAATTTATAAACTCTTTAAATATATTGCTAGTCTGGATCCATTTCCTTTTTTTCCTCACAAACTGGACGTTTTTAATATAAGCATATGTCTCTCTACCCTTAAATGAATTAGTCCAGCATATCTGCCAAGCGTTCATTAAAGCTGATGTTATTTGGCTTCTCGCAATCTTCTCTTCTTTTTTAAATTCTTGTCCATTAATGTTTATTGTTTTCGACATCTTCAATTATTTTCGAAACTTTGCCTTCTGTAGATGTAGGTCGATAGGCCCTGTTACAATCTTTAATGCATCGGTGGAAACCGCACTTAGCCGCAACAAGCATAATCGCTCCAACTCAGTAAATCAATTTTTTAAGTACTGTCGTACAACACGATGACCCCACACAGTACTTCCATAACACATTATTGGTCGTATCGCTCCTTTGTATAAAACGAGCAGATCTTTGTCCTCGATGTTGAATCTGTCATATCCTATACGTTGCAGAGCAGTAAACCCTCTTCACTTTTTTCTCCACGTAATCAAAATGTTGGTTGAAGAATAATCTTTCATCGATATGTACACCTAAAAATTTTGTGTACCTTACTATTTTTAATTTAAATCCATCAACTCCATTATTGGCTCCCTTCTTCCATCACTAGTTGAACCTCCAAACCATATAGCTTTTGTTTTGATATTCTGTGATTCAAATTGTAAATATTCTACAGACACGACAAATTGTGAGAGAAAACCCCACATCCTTTCACCCGCATCGAGGAAAATGCCCTCTGAAGGGGCACTAACAGGTAGTCCCACCTTTCCTTACCTCTTGTGGACACAAGTTCAAAGTCCTAGTACGTATTGCTATAAAATTGATTATTAATCATGCATTATTAAGTGATTGCTCATTTTTCTCGTATGACATAGGCGAAAAAAAAACACAATTTGAGTAACACATCTATGACGTCCCGTTCCCTAGATGCCATTCTCTCTTTTTTTTAAGGCTGAGTCACCGTTCAAAGTATAGACAAACGCAGCGAAGAAATCAATTGGCAGATCGATATAAACTTTTTTTTTGTTTTCAAACAAGAAAAATCAACCCTCTCATTGCTACAACGTTAGGTGCTGAATAGAAACACCTCGCTATGTTCATGTCGTCGAAACACCCATAAATAGTGCGTAATTGATATGAAACTAATTATTGTAGGAGAAGATTGGAATAAAAATTGCAGGAGAGAAAACAGTATCCTTGTAATGAAATCGAATTAATTAATTTTTTTATTTTAGATCAGGAAAAAACTTCCTCTGGGGAAGTTATTGACAACACACTGAGTTTTAAAGTGATTATTGAATTAGGCAATTTTATCACGGGTTCTCATGGGAATTATTGTTATGCCTCACTTTAAATCTTTGTAATACTAAGAGAAGACAAAATCAGCATGTCAAATATTTCTTTGTCCATCAAAATGTTTGCTCCTGAGACATTTTTGCGTCACCTTATGTGTATTATTTAGAAAGAACTCCTAACGTGAAAAATGAGATTAATAGCAAACGAATTTACCAGGCACGTCACATATGATTGATATCCAGACATTTTTAAGATGGATTAACGTGAAAAAAATCGATTCCAAACTCATGTCAAATAATTGATAACACAGAAGGCATTAGAACATACTTAACAACAATTTCTTACCTGTAAATGCTTAAAACGAAAGAAAATTTTCTGTATTTACATGTAAATAAACATAAAAATTACACAAACTCTACAATATAAATTACACAAACAAATTGACGAAGCGTTTAACCACAAAACATTGACGGAGACTTATTCTGGCTGATTTTGGACACGCATGAATTTTAGAAATACGCCTGTTATCATTTAGTCATTCAAAGGTTTGGATGAAGTGTGATGGGAATTCTGCAAAAATTAATTCAATAGAGCCAGTAATAGAACCAATATGTAGTAAAATATACAATATATTATTATAAAATCTACGAAGTATACATCAAGAATTAACATTGTCGGAAGTACATATCATTTTCTGAGTAATGTAGTCTTATATCAATAACAAGACATCGTAGAAGTGTGATTCAAATTTACTTTTATCCTTCAATTGCAGACGAGAAAAATAAGACGTCTCTAAGTTTCGTGAGATTAATGTTTACCTCTTTAGAATCTTCAACTGGGACTTGCCTAAAGGGAAATGAAAGTGCAAGTAATTACTCTTCCCTTCCCCTTCTTCACCGGAGATAACCCGGAAGGGTCGGCATAATCGTTCTACCTGACCTGTGATATTTCCTCGCTGCGGGATTTTAGGACTGAAAGATTTTAGGACGGACTGTGAGATAATTGTTTGTGAGTATTTTTTCCTGATGATGGTCTACAATGGGGTCGAAACTTTGTGTAGTTTCTTAAATAGATAATAAATCCAGTCTCTGCAAATAAGGTCGTTTAATTCAATAATTATATTCATGTTCTACAGACGTAATTACAATATGGATTTGTTAACTATTGTTAAGATGGGACACACGAATTGTTGTTTAAGATACAAATAGAAAAATCACGTCCAGAGTCCCTGTAATACCTATCCTGTATTCTTGTAAGACATATTGCATACATGTGTTTACTAATAAAATTATTTTGTCTCATGAAAGATTCCATCGTTCCGGACCGTAATGGTTTGTTTTCGGGGTTATTTACGCACTGACAAATGAAGGGAGAAACTGGTTTCCCAATGTTTAGGCATGTTATGTTTCATTCATGTTACCGCTTATCCTTTCCGAACGTTGACGCTAGGTTGCATTTCAATATATTTTCTTATCGATGATTTATATACACATGAAACGATTAAATTATAATTTTATCATTTCTCATGAAACGAGTCACCACTCAATTTCATTTCGAACCAGCAGTTGGCAGTATCCTTTGGTGTTATTAAAGCCACGACTAGCTGATTATGATCAGTTAAATATTTTTAATTCTACCGCTACAGGACTTACTATATGTCCTAACACATTGATACGTTGACCTTGTGCGAAGGCGATGCTGTCAGGCAATGTGTGCTGAATTTCCTTCGGGCGGGGGTGTAGGGGGCAGGCAGTCTAGGGTCGTCGCTATGCGGACCCCACGAACTCATTAGTCAACGTGATGCGATTGTGCGCATGAGGAATACAGGCAATTTTGAAACGTTTGGGTTCCTACCCCACTATTAGAGATGACTTCCATATGAATGATGTATTCTTTTAAAACTTCAGCACGTATGAAAGTTAATATTTGGTTTCAAACTGAAGAATATAGCATTTAATTTAGCGTTATTTATCTTTGGAAAGTTGATTTGGATAAAGGCATATCCTTCCTCTCTAAAAGACGATCCGAAACCGACTGGTAAATGAGCTGCCTCGCCGTGTTAATTTCCCTCATTAATATTTCAAACCCTAAATGTTCCGAGTTTTCCTTAATTTACTTAAATTTACATAAACATGACATAACTTTCCTGTTTTGAGTTTCCATTTTACTCTTCCTTTTCCACGGCATGAAATGTTTCTTTATTCGTGAGTAAATTAAATTGATTCACCGGTATAAGAGCTTGATAGTATTTAGTAAACAAAAAGCGTGTTACCTTGGAATCACTTTGTCATAATTAGGGAATACATCTTTTAGTTTTCCTTTGCATTCTATTGAGTTTATTCACTAAAACATTTTTTCCATGTAACCTTCATGTAGAACTATCTCCCTAACGATTCTATTTGTGTATTGTCTGTTTTTCTTCTCTTTGAACATCTTCCTCCTTGAGCATTTGGTAATATTACATAATCTTGGATATGAGACAAAACCGTATTCTCTCCCTCCTTATTTGCAATATTTGTTCACTTCACGTAAATGCTGATACCAGTGATTCAAATGATTTTTGAAGTATTCTCTATCATTTCTTCTTTCTTGTGCGTTGTTGAAGGTGATGTCGACTTATTTGTTTTAGTTAAGAGTGAAATCTCCTGGTAGACTTTTATTGATTATTTTTCCACCATGTAACTAAGATCGGTATCAAAGAGATTTGGCGACGATGAGTGAAGCTCGTTTTGTTTTGCTTATCGTTCACACGTTTGGGAAATTGCGTTCATGTTCGTCACGATTTCGCCGAGACGATTCATGTATTATGTTCCTTCGACTTGAAAGTGTGTCGATGCCTTTTTGAAGACTCTAATTAAATTTAGTTTTTAATTTTGAGAGGGAAAGATTTTAAAATCCCGACGAGAGAGTCTCATACAAAAACAGATTCATTTGGAAATAATCCTATCATCTTTTAGTTGCCGTCTGTCACGGCGTTTGATATTTGATTCTGTGAACGAAATAATGATATTCTACGATAATGGAATCACATCGACCGCTCCTTTCCTCGAAGTTCGTTCCGTCGTTAATAAGTTCATTCTTTTGGAATCACGTCTGCCTTCGTGCTCCTGTTGAGGATTGTAAATTACGAATTTTTCACCGACGAATGCTCCAGAGGAACTTCGATTAGCTGTGTATTTGTTACATGTATGCACGAGAGAGCGTAATGATTCCATCAGGATTACAACTCAGCTTGTGAGCATTTGATCAGGAGCTGAAATTGTATCGGAGCAAAGGATATGGATGACAGTGAATGTTGTTTCATGCTTCATTCCTCGTCCTCGTGGTGAACTGATATCTCTGGAAGTGATTGGACAAGTCCTCAAGGACTGAGAATTTATTGATGAGTTAGAAGAGAACCTAGTACATGTGCAGTCTTCATCCGCGTATATTTATTAGATTCTACACAATGTTTACGAAATAAATAAATACCTTCTGTCTATAACAGCCATTAAAAATGCGTATGGCCACATGGACAACAATGAGCTTATTTATTGTTGGGAAGTGAGGAGATTATACCATCAATTCGGATAACAGTAAGTAAAGATGAGTTGGAGAAAAACCCGGGTCAGCGATAGTTGTGTCAGCAGTGGTCAGGCGTTCTCAAGCTTTTTCAGACTGTGAGCACCTCTTTATATAATATGAAATACGCGAGAACCATGAAAAATTAGTACAACTTTTTACTCTCATTGTCAGGAATAAATTATCTATTACTCCTTAATCATCAACGCAGCGCTCAGAACACATAAATTATGCTAAGACGCTATACCTACCATTCGTCAATAGCATGAGAAGAATATCATTTGAATTACATTTTTTCTTAATTTGAGCTGCAATGAGGTCAACGCAACTCGCAACCGTACTACTTCTGAGAAATTTATTTTTTGCGGCATTAATCGGAACATTTTCATACTCTTCTTGTATTATCTCTGCTAAGAGTAATCACTGTCAAAACTCCGCATTCCTCCACAATATTGCCATTATAACATGGCATCCTGTGCTTACTAAGTGGAGATACTGATACAAAAACTCCAGTTAAATGTTTGGTATTGTTATTGCTAGCCAAGGTACATTTTTTTTGTCGCTTGAGCTGCGATTTCAAAATCGTTCATTTGAAGAACTCATGCGTCTGATCACCATTGGCAAACGCACACTGGTGTGTTTACAGTTATTCCGACACGTGAATTCCAGAAAAGAACTCAGAGATGCTTGCAAGCACTTCACCCTCACATGAGGAGAGTAACTGATGCTATTTAGAGCATCATGGTGCTCGCAAGCACCAGGTTGAAGACGGTGTTAAATGTAAAATTTGTTCAAAAGTCGTCTGAGTGGGTTTGTCAATGGATCAATGTGATTGGTAGTAAAATGTAGTAATTGTAGAAACGTTTCTAACGTTAATATCCAGGGTGAGCACAATAAAACTGTCCCAGAAAAGAATTGTAATCCTGTCACGGAATTTACCCTTGATAATGGACAAAAGAACTATCCTTTACAGAAACTACTGGAAATGGCCACTGGTGGCGTCGATGCAATAATCGGTTACTGTCACACGTCTGTGCATGCTCTACCACGACTTCATTACTGTCATTTCATTTGTGTGAGTGAGAGGTGCAGACGTGTTTAGTGACGAGTTCAATTCGACGCAGAATTGTACTTCCGATAAAACAACGCGTGTTCATTGTCAAGTGCACTATTCTTGAAAAAACGTGCGAGGAACTGTTTGCGCAAGAGTTTAAGAATGGAAGTGTTTTGGGAAAACTTCAAGCAAAGTTTGCAATGCAAAACGTAGTGGCAAAATGGCGCGAAACGGGCTCTGTAGCGAATAAAAACCGTAACTATCCGCGAAGAGTTCGAACACCAGAAAACATTGTTCAAGTGAAGGAGAGTCTGGAAAAAAGTCAGACGAAATCTCAACGCCATTTACTAGTGCAAGTTTGAAATAAGAAGTCGTCGAGTCGATACATTATAAAAAAAGGAACTCCATCTTTATCCTTATAAATTTACAGTTGTGCATGAGTTTAAATCTCCAGACAAACTTTCGTGTATTGAGTTCTGCCAGTGGTTTCTGAGTGAAGTGGAATCAGGAATTTTGGATCCTCCGTTTTTCATTGATTGAGATAAGATTTTTATGTCCAGAATCTGTTTAATCAATTTGTGGATCAATTCACAGAATATGAATGATTGTTTGGATATTTTCGGAGCAACACATAACGGAGCAACAGCACAACCGCCTTGAGAACCTTGTCAGAGTGTATGATGTGTTCGGTGAGGAGACGACAGTCAGCAGAGGCGGTAAAATCTCCTGGCTACCTCGATCGCTGGATCTCCCTCATTTTGAGTTTTACCTGTGGGACAAATTGATGGGTCAGGCGTATTCGAATAATCCTTAGGCACTGGACGAGCTACAGCGCATTGAAAACTCTATTGTTTCTATCCCTCAAGCAGAGCTGCTACGCGTGCCTCACAGATGGATAAATCGAGCACAGCTTTGCGTCGACGTCAACTGAGGCCATTTCCAGCATTTTCTCTGTTGGGCAGTTCTCCTGTTAATTAACAAGTGTCAATTCCGTGTCATTAAATATTTTACGGGCCAGTTGTATTTTACCCATAGTATGTATCGGTGAAGCTGATTTCGACTTCTTTTTCGTTGCAAACGTCGAGAAGCAAAATCCGTGGTTTTCTCATTGTTGTCAGGAAAGAACGCCTCACGACTTTCTGACCAAAATAAAACAATCAATTGTAAAACAATAATAGGAAATCATGATAATACATGTTATGTATATTACGTATCCGTTCATTTTTCATAAAAGGTTGCCAACAGCACTAATACTTCACCTCCTGTAGTATGATAATCAATTCTGTATATAACACACAAAATTATTTAATGTAATTAAAACTTTAATTCAAGTAAGATCGTTTTATTTAAAAAATATATATGATTTTTTTTACTTCTTAGTAAGTATGAAAATGACTTACAATTAAGCTTCGAAAAAATAGTGTTACTTTTACCTCTCATCTCTCAATTTTATTTTGTGAGCTGCTATTTTTAATTATTGTTGTTTTGCATTGTTGAATATTATATAACAATATCGTATAGTTTCCTATAAATATTTGAATGAAATATATGAAATTTCCTATAAATGTTGGGTGAGTAATTGTAACCTAATTTATAACCGGTTAGGTATTTCTAATATTTCAAAGTTTATTTCAGACAAGTTCAAATAGCGCGTTATTTCAAGCAGGAGTTACGATGATGGTTTAAATGAGTAGCATGCTGGGTGTGGTATTATGTCTGCAAACATGAATGTTCTGTTAGTCTCGTTTGGAGTGTTTTCCCCGACTGACACGAGTTGTGCTTTACAATCTGCAAATGGCAGATATTAATGCTGGTGGATGGCGCTAAGGGAATGCAGCCTTTAACATACGAGTATTATGGAATGGCGGGTGAAAAATAATATAGAAATCTTGATTAGGTCACCTTTTAGATACGTTTTTCGTATTGAAAGAGAAATTTCACCAATGAGGAAAGAGGAAGTAAATTATTATGACTTTTGCAATGGGAATTGGATTGAATTTCTTATAAACTATCTTATTAGTTAGGTATCACAATCTTTTGTCATACCTGTATGTGTAATCTTTCTAAAAGAATGAGAGTAGTTCTGTATCATTGAATGAAAGTTAGTGCGATGGCGGGTGTAGGGGAGGATTATGAATCCTGTATCGGTGACAGTGTGTTTATTCGATGTATTGAATTCATGATGCTCATGCCTTATTGTCAAAGAGATATTTCATAGACTTTATTTCTATGACGTAACGGATATTGGAGTGTACAGAGCTCAGATAAATTGGTCCTGGTGTACATTTCCCGAAAGCGATAACCATGACCTCGTATCTGAACCAATCCAATGAGCTACGGAGATATAGATGGTTTGAATCAAGGGCAAGAAGTCAAACTTATTCTGATGTAGAGGGGATAGGGATCATTCATAAAATACGTTACGCAAAAATTACCATTTTTAACATTTCTCTCCTCTTCACAATGCACTCGTAACGATATCACTTAACCCCCAAATAATTACGCAACACTAACACTAACCCCCATTCCCATTATAAATTAATAAACTGTATTGTAAGAAAGGGGTTGGAAACTGTGAATGACCACGCGGTGGAAAAAGAGACGAAAAACTCGCTACAGAGACAATGTACACAACCATGGCGAGATTGCGTACAATGAAATATAAACTATTTCATACAAATATAAACAATCTATAACGACATACGTGAGAAAAGGAATTTAATCAGTAACTAGAGCACTATACCTTTTTTTTTTGGTTGGGGCTTTAGGGTTCGTCAACATCGAGGTCATTAGAGCCCATAGAGCACTATATTAATGGTATTATAAAGTATACGTGGTATTAACATCAACTTACATAATCTGTAATCAAATGGAAACAATATTTATTGGGAAATTGAAACTCACAGTAACTTCTTTTCTTAAAATCAGTAACTTCTTTAGCATTATAGAAAATATAGCGAATTAGAAAACTTTTAACCATGGATTTGAAGAGATTCAATTTATTTATACATTTTATATTTTTGAGAAAGATTATTAAACAAAATTATTCCTGAATGATTGACCCTTTTTGGCAAAGAGTGGTTGACACGCCAGGACGATGAATATTAGCCTTCTTGTGAGTATTGTGTTCGAGAACTAGATTGTTTCTTCTGAAGCATGGGTGAGAGTTTAATAATTTCGTCTTAACAAACACGACTACAATATAAATGTATAAACAAAGGAGAGAGAGAAGATTTGGTTATCTTAATAACGGTTTACGTGGATTTCGGGGGTAAGATTAACACATAATCCAAACTATCCTCTTTCGCATTCTAAAAGTTTGACTGCTGTAAAAGGATTGACCCCAAAATATAATGCCATATCGTAAATTAGAATAAACAATTGCGAAATACTCGCTTTGAGAATCGTGTCGATTTACAAAATTGACTACTATTCAGGATGCATAGCACAATTTGCTTAGTTTGGAATTCAGATTATCAAAGTCATTCAGACAATGCCATTTGACGTTGTCCTGAATATAGAGACCTCAAATTTGGTTGTCTTAATAGTTTTCATTTGGGTTCCGTTTATCGAAAATGGTGTAGGAGGAAGCGATTTCCGTGTATTGAAAAATGACATTGATACAGTTTTATCAGTATTAACAATGAGACGATTTGAGTGAAACCAAGACGAGAGGTTAGATAGAACTTTTTGCGCATTGAGATGTTTACGTAGAAAATTAGTGTCATCAGCAAAGAGATTCATTTTTCAATCAGGTGTGGAGGATGGCATATCAATTACGTACAATAAAAAGAGCGTAGTATCTAAAATTAAACCTTTCGGAACTTCGCATATAGGTAACTTTGTTTCTGAAAAAAAATGTTGAAATACTTTATTTTCAATGTGGAATATTTCGACTTGCTGATGCCTATTTTTCAAATAGGAAGTTAGCTATTGATGTGCCAATCCACGATTGCCGTTTAATCGCAGTTTCAAGTGTACATCGAATGTTTCCTATGAGTCAAGACAAATACCTTGAGGATTATCCCCACGGAAATGGTTACACCATTTAATGCAGAAATGTGGCACAGATTGTTGAAAGGAACTTCCTGAAACGTCCTGATGATCGTTTGAGAGAACATTATTATGCGAAAAGAAGTCTTAAAATCGCTTATAGAAGAGTTTTTCCGGGATGTTTGAGAAAGTAGGCAATAGGGATATGTGTTAATAGTTTCCAACATCACTTTTGTTTCCTATCTTGTGTAATGGTTTCACTCTAGCTTTCTTAAATATAACCTTCTGACAACTGACACATCTTTTGACCAGTGGTTTGAAAAACATAGTCTATAAAACTTAGTGTTACGTAACGTGAAGGATACCACCCACACGTACCCCACAAAACGACGTCTAATATGCATTACTAATGTATGGTCGACCCAAAAGAGGAGAACCAACAGAAAAGACTGAGTTTCTGAAGAAGAATTGGTATGGAATTAGAAGTTGTTGCCCTCGGGACAAAGATAAATTGCATTGAATCATTCGAATCTAATTGGTACGTGTCAATTGATTGTATTTATTTTGGATTAGAGAAGAGTTTCGCAATATGGGATACGGTTGTTAAAGGAGAGGTTTGTCTCGGCAAAAGAAGGGAATTTAGTGTTTAGTGGAATTTGCATACGTAGAACTTTCGCCACTAAATCTGAGATAATCTTGAAATAGTGTTAACTTTTCTTTCCTGTCGATAATATAATCTTGCATCTAGGATCCAGTTTGTGTGTTCTCGTGATAGAATACCAAACACAATATGTGCTAGGAACAAAGGTGTGGTGTATTGAAGGAAACCTCGAGGGTCTTCAGGGAGAGAAAGAGGTATGGGAGGTGAATTGAGGCTGTTGAAAGAGTAACTTTGATTAATTTTCTTATAACAGTTATTTATTTGTAGGATCTTATTGCAGTACAAGTAAATTACTAGAATTGATGATGTCTTAGATGTTGTCATTGTAAGCATTCATGTGATGCTTTTCTAATAACGCTCGTATGTCAATGAAATTTTTTTAACGAAAACCGTTTTTTTTTAGTGAAATCATTACACAAGACAGGAAATAAACGTGATGATGGAAACTATCGACCCATATCACTATTGCCTGCTTTCTCAAAAATCCAGGAAAAACCTTTCTTGTCGCATAATAATATTCTCTCAGAGGATCAACACGATTTCAGGAAATCCCTTTCAACTAACAGCGCCATATTTTATTTTCTAAATGATGCAACCAATTCCCTTGAGCGTGGAGATAATCCATGAGGTATTTTTCTTGACTTATCAAAAGCATTCGATGTAATGGATTACAAAATTCATCTCTCACAACTGCACTCATACGACATTCATAAATTGGCATATCAATGACTAACTTCCTATTTGAAAAATAGACATCAGCAAATTGAAATTTCTTATGTTGGAAATGAAGTATGTCAACATTACCTTTCAGAAATAAAGACACTTACTTGCGGAGTTCCTCAAGGTTTAATATTAGGCCCTATTCTCTTTAGATTGTATGTAAATGATATGTCATTCACTACACCCTATTCGAAAATGGTTCTCTTTGCTCATGACACAAATCTACTATATAAACATGTCAATGCGCAAAACGTTCTATCCAACTTCTCGTCTTGGTTTCATTTAAATCGTCTCATCGTTAATACTGATAAAACAGTGTCCATGTCATTTCGCTATAATGAAGCAAAATCTCTTCTTCCTACACCCCTTTCGATAAATGGAACCAAAAGAAGAAAAATCAAGATAACAAAATTTTGAGGGCTTCATATTCAGGATAACCTCAAATGGAATTGTCACATTGATGATCTGAATTCAAAACTAAGCAAATTGTGCTATGCGTTAGGAACTCCAGTCAACATTGTTAGTCAACACGTTGCGTGTATTCTGAAAATGTTTATTCTGACTTACGATACGGCATTATTTTTGGGAGCCAATCCCTCCAGAGCATTCAAAGTTGTAGAATCCAGAAGAGGATAGTTCGGTTTATCTGTAAACCTCTCCCCCGAAACTCATTTAAATCTCTATTTAGAGAATTAAACATTCTCCGTTTGCATTATATAACATTTATGAAGCAGTCGTGTTTGTTAAGACAGAACTATTAAAATCCCACCCCTGCTTTAGATGAAACAGTCTAGTTCACGAACATAATATTCGTAATAATATTCATCCTGACGTGTCAACATCTCTTTGCCCAAGAGACCCATACCATTCAGGAATAATTTTGTATACTTCCTTTCCCAAAAATATTAAAGATATAAATAAATTGAATCTCTTTAAATCAACGGTTGAAAGCTTTCTAATCTCAAATATAAACAGAAATCCAAACTCTATAGAGATTACAAAATATTGATGCTGGTGCTTCAAGACTGTCTGTCTTCGCCTCCCTTGGCTATTCGTTTATTCGCTTAACTCAATAGATGAAAAAATAGAAACTCTAAATGGAATTATTACTTGTATATTTGATAAGCATGCTCCGGTTAAAATCTTTAAGTTCACGAAACCGGCCGCTCCTTGACTAAGTGATGATATTCGCGATCTTATGAAAAACCGTGACTCAGCATATCGCTCTTTCAAAAAGAGTAAATCTGTTTTTTATGAAGTGGAATACAAGAAACTACGGAATAAAGTAAATCAAGCTATTAGAAATACAAAAATTAGGNGTATAAGCTTCCGTTTCACCACTGATTCCAAGGAAATTTGGCGTAGTTTGAGAAATTTAGGAGTCGGCAGGGCTGAGGGTTCCAAAGAAATTTTAGTCTCCCCAGATGATTTAAATAGTTACATTGCACCTCGAATTACTCTTGAACTCAAGGATAAAAACTTAAAATCTCTAAAAGATTGTGAAAACAAATGTTTGGGTGATATATTTTACTTCAAAAATGTAGATTCTGTTAAAAATTTTCAAAATTATTCGCCACCTTAAATCGGATGCTTATGGCGCAGATGATATAAATGCTTGTCAGCTGAAACTTGTATTAGAAGCAGCTCTTCCCACTGTCACACATATAATTAATTACTCGCTGACTACAGCAACGCTTCCGCAAGCTTGGAAACTAGCGTTCGTCCAACCTCTTCCCAAATCTGAAAATGCTACTTCCCTTAGTGATTTTCGACCGATAACCATTCTACTGGCTCTGTCTAAAGTACTCGAAAAAATAGTCAATAAGCAAATCTCTGAATTTTTATCAAAGAATGAACTCAACAATTTTCAGTCAGGTTTCTGCCAGGGCCGCAGCACTCAAACATCACTTCTCAAAGTAACTGAAGACATAAGAAAAGCGTTATATGATAGAAACGTAACAATTCTACCGTTATTGGACTTTAGCAAAGCCTTTGACTCGGTTGATCACGATATTTTGATAGCTAAATGTAGAAATATTGGTCTTTCTGAACATACACTTACATGGATCTCTAGCTATTTATCTGAAAGGAAACAAGTTGTAAAAATTGAAAGTAATATTTCCATTTCAAAATGAATTTTCCGTGGAATTCCCCAAGGTTCTATACTTGGTCCACTATTGTCTAGAATTTACACAAATTATATTTCTAAAGTGCTTTCTTCCTGCTCGCATCACATTTACGCAGATGATCTACAGATTTATGTTTCAGGTAATATGAGAGAAATTGATAACCTCGTAAAGAAGACTAACAATATCCTTAAATTTCTAGTAGATTGGTCAGAGTGTAATGGACTAAATTTAAATCCATCAAAGTCACAAAGTATAATCATTGGATCCGTTCATTCCCTAAAACATTAACAAATCCAATCTCACGTCAATAAAAATCCGAGATGAACAAGTGCCTTGGTGTTCTCAGATAAGGAATCTTGGTGCCACTTTCACTTCTTCACTTCAATGGGATAAACACGTAGTTAACGTAAGTAAGAAAATATACGCTTCTCTTCATGTCCTTAAACTTATACTTCATGTCTTTCTGTACCCAAACATAAGCAAGGCTTTTACAATAACTCTTTTACCGTAGTAGCTAGGATGTGGAATTTTCTCCCTATTACTATCAGGAATAGTTCTTCAATGCTCTCTTTTAAGAAACAGGATCTTACCATATGTCTCTCGAAATCTCTCTGAAAGTAGCGGGTTTGTCCAGGCCAAGATTCAGATAGAAATTCAATGAAACTCTCGAGATAAAATAGATCTAATGTATTTTCATTTTATTTATTTATTTATTAATCATAGAAAGTATTAATTTTTGTTATGTAGTATACATTATTTTGAATGTGCCCTTAATAATAAATTTGTCTTATTATTTAACCATAATATGATTTAAAAACTATTAAATATGTATTAAACAATATAATTTATTTGGTTAGTCGTAATGTTATTGACGGACCATGTAGTCGAATTAATGACCGAAGACGATCTTCAATCATTCAAAAATCCCTAGAAAATAAGTCCCTTCCACTTACTTGGAAATAGTCCACACCTCCTTATGATGTTTATAATGTACAATGCCTACATTAACAAATGCTTCAACAAAATTCAATGCCATCTGTGGATGAGAGTAGAAAACTCAATTTTAACATTAAAGTAAATACAGTTATTATAAAAATTATACTGTTATGCATTAAAACGTAATTTTGCACATAATTGAGTCAAGAGGTATGCCAGGAAACAATTTTTATTCCAGTTTTAGCGTGTCCTCTAAAGTGTTCCATAAAGTGAGTTGTTTACCGTTTCATTATAACGACTTGCCTTGCTTGCTGGAGGTTACACCTCCAGACCCCCATATAGCGGGCTGCGCCCGTGCTAAGGCGTCCAGAGGATAAAACCTTATTGCTAGATTTAAATGATTCACCGCGTAGATCTTAGAACGCATAGTGCATCCGGTGACACTTAATTTAAAAGGTGAAAATTATTTTTTGTGGCACCGTATGATAGCAATAAAAATTTACAGCAAAATGACTGATTGATTGTATGTATTCACTATCATGAATTATTTTCAAATAAAAATATGCATTCCACAGATGTTTCTAGTAAACATTCTAAATTATTTTTCTCTAATTTCTTGGTAGTACATGCATACCAACGTTACCAATGTATATATTAATAAAATATATTATGCCTACAACTTGTGTATTGCCACTGCACTACGTAACATTGATTTAATTATTTTTAATTTATGAAACACGCTTTGCACTTTCTTGTATGTATCGTACGCATCTTCATTTCCCTAAAGGCTGTAAACCAATGTCGTTTCAAAAAATATTAATGTTAAATTTCAAGTTATGTGTTACATTCATTCCAATTGGTAATTAAATACTAATAAAACCTAAACACACATACGAAATAAAAGTACAATTCTCTCAATGAATGCACAATTGTATTCGATAATGATAATTTATTACTCGAGTGGTAATAACTACATTGAAAGAGTAAACAATAAGCCACCTTCATACAAAAGATACCAGGAATAAAACAAATACTAACTAATAATGATACGTATAAAAGGGAGATGCTAGATATAATTGCTTTCTCACGAGAAGTGTTGAAATATGTACTAAAGTTTTAAACGAATAGAGCCTAAACATTAAATAAAGAAAGAAAAATTTACTCACTGTATTTCGCTGCGTAGAACTATAATAAAATATAATGAAACAAATTGTTGTTTCATTAATCTAGGAAGTATTATTACAATATTTTTCCAGAAATAACAAATATTACGTATTGCATACATGTGAATCCTTCAATAACTTCTTGTGAAATACACTGAATAATATTTTAAACTACTGGTATAGATTTTATGCTTATAGTTCATGTTGTTACTAGTCGATAATACTTCTACTAATAATATAACGACTTTATAATAATTATAAATTACGCCGTTTTAATAAAAAACGAACAATGCACATTCGTCTGCGAGAATTCTGTTCACATAATGGTAATCAGAAGTTCACACTACATCTAGAACAAAATAACATTGATATCACACTATAGGGAGACACTCGTCGTACCCGCGGGTGGTTCTCGCTCAGTTTACAAGTAATTTCTGAAAAAAACTGGCCATCTTTTGAAAGTAAAGTTTCTTATTAAAATAACATTCAACCTATCACACTTACGTTGATTCAAACATTCACGCTCCCGCGCTTACAATTAACTTAAATTATTGCGAATTGCGTGTACCAACAGTTTGAAACCTGTAAACCTGTATAAACCCTTAAAATTACGTAGACAAATATACTCAGTGTTTTGAGGAGTGTCAAACAATGAGTGTCATATTGCTATGAACATACAATGCAAATACGGTTCATTGTTGGACGTATTGTAAAATATTAGAAAGTAGTGAATGTTATTTGAATAATTAATAAATACGTTTAAAGTAGACCATAAAACACTGTCGAGAACTATAAAATTAACCTAAGATTCCTTCACATGGTAAACATTCTTGTTTCTTGCCTAAAACTACATTCTTTACGAAAGTAAACAAACTGTTCCAATGAATCCATGCAAAATATCACAGTCTGCTGCATAAATCAATTTGCTTCAGCAGAACTTATAGATAAAATAAAAAATCTACATAATTTACTATGAATTAAGTAATACGACAAAATCATTTGTAATTTAATATTCACCATACTTTCGTAATCGCTCTGGTGTGGAAATATAAAATGTGGAACCGATACTTGTCTGAAGGGATATTGGAAAGTAATTACATCATTATCTGATATACTTAATAAGAAATTAAATTTATATAACATTTGTCACTCATTTCAAGAATATATTACTTTATACTTTATTACTTTTGTTTGCCCTTTAGCCCCATTACTTTCTTCCACCTACAGACACACCCCTACAAGCTTTGGAGTTCATGTAAGAATCCAGTATTATTTATAGTAGTTTTCCTTGTGCTCTCTCAGAGCCGTATCGGAAGCCTCTTCGAGCGGAAGATCCCCTTCCCCCCTCCAAACACACACATTTCGATTAAGAAATAGATGGAATCTCTTACGCTACTTTTTATGATCTCCAATTTGCTTGGTCGACTACTTGGTGACCATTATCACTGATTTGTGTAAAAATAAATTTCGGAACAGAAATAAAAATATTGATATTACACTAATAAAATACAAAATCACCTCTGAATTGAACGAAATAATTATTTATGGTGCATACTTTCTAGATTTAAACTGATGTTATACTTCTTTCTTCAATTATTTCCTTCAATCTCTCATTATTGAGTTTTGAAAAAATATTCGTTCCGGAGCTGAAAGAAGGTATTTGTTGATATCCTATTTCCTCTTATAGTGACTTTCTTTGTTTGGAAATCCTGAAGACTTTCTGGAAACACTGACGTTTTCCTTTGTATTTTGTGGGAGAAAGCACATAGTGCAGCAATACCCGTAAAATCAACGATGATACAGAAGTTCACATCCAAAGTTGCGACAATAAACATTGCACAATATCTACGAAGAATTTGCTCTCAATTAAGTTGGAAAGCAAAACCCTGGAATCTAAACTGTAGCAGTTCAAATGCCAGTCGTTCTTGTGATGAAAAGCTTATATAAGGAGAATCTGAAGAATTTTGATTATGAGTCAGTGAAATAAATCAGACCATTTCGATCCTGCTTAGAATTATGATTTTCATCTCCTATTCCTGTTTTGGAGAGTGCGAGTGAAGATGAACGCAAGAAACAGAAGAAAGAGATTCATCATAAACAAAGTGACCGGTGTCAGGAAACTTTTTTGTTCCTTCGTGTACCATTTCAGATCTCTCCTACGGACACGCATTACGTACCCAAAAGTGCATTGCTCGCAAAACCCTTTCAGGCGAGATTCCCGTAGTATACCGACGCAGGTGGAATGGGTCTCCAGCTCTCCCCACTCCACCTGGAGGACCTGAAAACCCCCCCGCCATCGTCACCCCTGGATGGCTCTTACCTCAGGAGACGAAATTGATAAACGAGTTTTTGAACGCGTTCGGACCTCCGCCCTTTGGTGGCGGGGATGGGGGTAGAGCATCGGGGACACGTTCCTGGTGTCGAGGGAGCTGGCTGCAGCGACTGAGCGCGACGCGGGAACGAGGCAATAAACGCGCCGCGTGCCCTGCATCCACTATGCCTCGTAACCATGCGACGCATTCTTGTGCGCGGCCCACATTCCGACGTTGCCCGCCGCGGCGCCAGCGCCATGGAGCACAGTGGGCACAACATAACTTTCATGTGCTGAAAATTTGAGACGCCAAACTAGAACTGCTCTTCTCACAGATTACGGAAGTGTTGCCCGAGGTCTTGCGGATCAGGAGATGGAATAGTGAAAGAGAGACATACGTATTCATTGTGCTGAAAGTGAAGTTTTCTGGGAAAATAGGGTATGGTTTAGACCCAGAAATGAAATAGTAGAGGATGGGTTAACATGCATATCTGCACAAATTTAGGTTATTGGAAGACGGAATGTATCTATGTGGCATTGGGTAAGATACTATACTACACATCTTATGGTACTGTAAGCTCTATGGGTGGGGAAGAGGGCAAAATACCTTTCACAAATGAGGACAGAAGATGTGCTGTCACCAGTACTCACTGGATAGAACATTGATAGAAAATGAGATTTTTTTAGAAACTACGCAATAAAAGGAAATAAAGATATCTTTAAATGACTAGAATCCACGTGTTATGGGATGAACAAAAGAAAAACTGCGAATAAATGACTACGGAACAAAGAAGAGACTGAAAAGAACACAAATGTAAAAAAAAAAAAAAAAAAATTGAAGCTTTTAAATTGTCTTTAAAAAGCTGAAACTTTTTAAAAATTAAAAAAACTCAATATTTTACTTATTAGTACAGCACTTTTTAAAAATTATATTTTGTTTAAATAAGTTTTTTACCTTTATTTTATACAGGAGTCAACGCGGTTCTGTCGGTATAGCGCTGAGTTGCTGGCTGGATGGCTGGTGGGATGGGGATTTTTAATCTCACCCCAACAAACTGACTCCAAGGCCTACTAAGCTTGCTATAAAATGAGTACCGGGTCTATCCTGGGGTCAAACTGACCGGAGCGATTTACTGGTCACATTTCCTCCTAGTTCCGAGACCAAGAAATTGCGGAGTTCTACCCTCCGTGAACCCCTTTGACATCTTCGGGGCCTGTTGTGGGACAGGTTTTTACTTTTGACTTTATTTTTTTCTTTTTAGTATTAGAATTTGTTGATTTGTCAAATGCGCACTGCAAACTCGACTGTCCTACCATTTGCCGTTCTTTTACCCGTCCCTCCCTTCCCACCACGTCCGTAGGGGTACCAGGGTTGGCTTATCCTCACAGTCTTGTTGACAGAGTCAGTGATCTGTGTACCAAGTTTGGTTGAAATTACTACAGGCATTCTTAAGTTATGGCGGGATATATATTCATACACATATAGCCCTATTTCACTCCCTTTACGGGGAGATTTTCGCATACTTGTACGAGAATCTTGTATTGCCATGCAAACCACACATATCTGTGAAATATCTGCTCTTGGAAGAGGCCGAAATATTAATTAACAATTTTGAAACGGAAGGACAACTTACATACGAACGAAGTGAAATAGAATCTTGTAAAAACGAAAACAGAGGAACAGAACTGAGCAGAGACAAAAAATCAAGAAGAAAAGGTCACGGAAAGTCAAAAAGTGGGGACATGACTTCTCTAAAGAACTGGAATAACATTTATGAGAAATCATTGCTATGTATATTATGTACTACCTAAATGGTTACATAAATGTGGAATACTGTTAACGAATAATCTATCAAGAAATTGCAAGATAAAACTGAGAAAATCAAAATATTGCAACATGTGGAATAACAATTATACATGTTACGCAAATTAGGGACAGTACAATGGTGTAATTTTTACTCGATTTCAGAGAAACGTAACCTTACTGGTTACATGATTTGCTTCAAATTTCACGATGAAATAAAAATTCAGTAACTTCCAGAGTATTTAATGAGTCAACTTGGAGATAGACATTCGTAAAATGAACCCCTTCCTCCATTGGGAAGAACTCACACCCACTGTGCGGAGGAGGCGGAGGAAGGCAAAACGTCGTGGGTAGGATGAGGGGTGGGACTCGATGGCGGGCCTCGGATCCAGTTTGTTGCTCGTGTGTCGATCAATATTTCATAATGCACTATCATCAATAGATAAATTTGCTATTACTTCCAGAGTAGGAACTGCGCGCACACAATGCGAGTGCGAAGGTGCCAGTCTTTTGTGTCTTGCGTGGAGCGACTTGGCAGCGTAGTTGGGTGTCCCTGTGAGGCCAAGGGTTGGGGGAGTGCAAACACCCCCGCGATCCTTCCTTTCCTACACGAATGGCCAAACAATTGCTCAGCACGATCCCACGCTGTTACGCGACTTCTACGACTTTCGGTCAACAAAGGCGACCGATTTAGTGCACATACGGTGCTATGTTTTAGGTTAACAGACGAGTCAAAATAGCATATTCTTTTGACTCACTAGAATTAGCAGGTAAATAATTTAAGGACTGCTTCCTTGTCCATATGATGAACTGTTTTTCTTCATATTATTCAACCTCAGTATTTACCATTTACCTAATAAAACCACTATAGGTCCTTCTTCAAGAACGTTCAATTACATCTGATCATATTTCTCTCTACCTCTCGAAACCTTAAGGTTCTTTAGTAGCTATAGAATATCTCTTTAAGCTCTTGATTGACGGACAACGGCCATTTTGACGCAACCGACGAGTTAATAATTTTGGAAACCAGTTATCACCCTCTTAAAACTACATTCCGGAGGTCACCCAATTTTGGTGTGAAATTCTGAAATATTCGGAGTCCTTTCTGTTTCTCAACAAATTTTCATTCATTTTGAACACTTTCGTGTTTTCTTCAAATGCTTTTCAGTATTAATATTTACTTCTTACCTTCCCATACAATTCATATTCTCAGACACAATAGTTATTTCCATCGACTCCTGCTTTAACTTTTTATTTTTATTCAAGTGAATGCTTAAGTTGCCGAGTACTGTAAGGATATCCAATGTTGTTTTATTTGCTGCAAAACATTTTCTGAATTTTAATCATAGTTCGTGTCTGGGATGTACTTATTCGTATAAATTCCACCTCAAAACATTCCACCTCAAAACATCGCGCTTAAGATTTCTATTTTCATTCTTAATTTTGAATATGGGATCTCATCTAGTAGCTGCAAGTCATTCCTTTTTTTTGGAAGTGTTCTAACTGCTCACTGTTCTTTCTCCTCCTCTCTTCTTTTGTTCCCCGCTTTAAATTACACATCACCGGTATAAGCTGTGACATCCTTTCGTGCTCTTGTGTATTAGTCCCTACTCCACATCCTATAATGTATCTTTCACTGAAAATTGATTTATAAAGTTTTGCACGTAAATGTTTGTTTTTAAGGACTTTCAATAATAGTGGCCATTCATCTAAATAAAACAACTCGCATGTTATGATAAACTAACAAGCCAAATAATTTAACCATCTGTTTTCTATAATCCTGATTCATTCATTGACATTGTTAGAAGTCCTAATCGTAGCAGTTTCGCCGTAGGATCTTAATCATTGGAACTGTGATTTTTCTAGTGCCGATGTACGCCAAGAAAAGCTGAGTGGCATTAAAGGAGACGGAGATGGAATGACGCTGGAGCGAAGGTGTTCCTGGAACCCTTAGCTCGCTTGAGTCGAGTGCGTTTGCTTACATCTTGCGTTGTAGCGTCGCGATCCATGTTCGATGTGACTAAAGTTTCTGCTGTGTTAGAGTATGGGCATGTCTTGAAAGCGGAAATCCATATAATTAATTAATGTCGCACTTATGGAGAAACGTAAGTTCTTAGCAGATTTGTTATCTAAATTTCCTGTTGTGTTTTCAAATACTCTCCATCTTCAAAATTAAATCTAGATTTCCTTATTTCGTTTTATATTCTGCCGAGGCGCAAAACATGTCGGAATGAAATACATAACATTCTCGATTTGTTGAGTGGACTTGTTCGGAAACCCCAACGGGTGGCATGCTCTCGCTTCCCATTTTCAGCCAGCTCCCTACACACATGTGCAGATCGGAGCCCCAAAACATTCAACGATCGTTTTGAGTTTGGTGGTAATGCTTACTCCATTTTTTTATCCACTGAATTAACCATCATTCAAAAATTTCCGCGAATATCATCCGAGAACACTTTTTTCTAAAATTTGGTGAACTGTAGTTTCTGTAGGTGAGCTGTGTGAATATAAAGGAAAACGCGTCTTCCAAAAGTAACAGCACATTTAACGATGTTATCGATTGCAGTTTTGTTGTAGCGTTGACAAATGTGGAAAGCTGAGCTACGCAAAATGCTTCTAAACATATTCTAAACTGTACAAAATGAAACAGTAAGTACTTTATGGACTTGAAGAAGGATGTGAACTCATTTCTTGTTTTCCATAAAATGACAATTACCGGGAGGGGCGAACAATATTGAATATCCTGCGATACACCTTCAATATTTATCAATTTGCGCCTTAAGCAGTACAAGTATTTGAGAATTTGAGAAAGTTGTCGAGTTTGCTTCTGGAAGATGAGAGAATTCTGCGGAGTGGCCATTCAACGCAGATGCAGCAACTCTTCCGCCCAATCAAACGAGAGTCCCCCTCCCCCATTCCCCGAGCTCTTCTCTCAGCTGCAGAATGGAAATCGAAGCTGAATTACTGTCGAGATTAGGGCTCAAACCCTCTCTCCGATAACCCGACAGCACAATATATTTCTATTTGCTCGTTTGCTGAAACAAAACTGAAAATTCCGCTGCAGTGGTGCTGGCGAACAAGCGAAGTAACGAGCCCCATTAGTTCGGACGCGCGCTGTGCTCCGGCTGGCAGCTTAACAGCGGAACGGAGTCTGGCTGACTGGCCGGGACCGCTGCCCTCCCACTTTGCATGCAACTGCGCAAATCACCCCGGAAACCCGTCGCTTTCCAAACCCACCCCACCAAATTAATGCCTGTTCCATTTGGACATTATAACTAGTTGTCCTAAGACTGCTTTGTAGTCTCCTTCCGTAATGCCTCCAAACAGCGAACAAACAATATTCTCCCTTCTCCATACGGCACTTTCCACTCCCTCTTTGACATCTTCCCCAAGTCATCCTCCAGAATTCGAAATCTCGTCCCTGTATCTGATATTTCTTCATGCCAGAGCCCCTACTTCTTCCATCTGATAACGTATCCCTTTTCCAACTCTTCTCAACACACAACATTCGATCTGCAAGATTTCCTCCGGCACTCACGTTATCTGTGAGTGTTATTCGTGCTCCTTTGCACCTAGATTGCATCCGGTTTGTTCTTTAATGTTGCTCACTATCCACAGTCCATTCTAGTCATAAAGAGACCCTGATGACTTGCGCTCAACGCTTCTTGTCTTCTAAACACTGCTTATTCCTCTAGCGAAGAACTTGGAGAATCATTTTTCGTTTTATTCATTTTCCCGTTCAATGAGGTCAGCAATCAAAGATAATACGACGCTCTGGGTTTAAACCACATTTTAGATTGGTGTATGTAGCAGAATGTCACGATTTTGGAGAAAGGAAGAATACAATCTATCTGACATACATTCAATCTGCAACACTTGATTGTAGCCTTCAACTGTTATACACGCCTCTGGTTTCTGTTGTATCCCTCACTACAATGACTGCACGTGCATTTTCCTACGTCAATGTTATACTTAAAATTAATTGATACACGATATCCAAACATACATAACTGACAAGTAAATATGAAATTTAGAAGTAAAAGCCAATTTATAAAATACGTAGTAAAAAGAAACCGTGTGTTTCATTTGCAATATCCAGAAGTTATTATCTAAATCAATTTTAATCCCGTTTCAAAACTAATAGTGTTGAGTCAATGCGTTTCGAACTTTATCTCAATTGCTAATGATAGTGAACAAGGACTACGACAGAGTTCACATACTTTACTTTTCAGAATCCGTACTTTTACTTCGTAGATGTGTAGGAAGAATTGTTCCTTTAGCAGAAATCACACAATTAAAGACATCAATGTTGGAAGCAGTTGTCACAGAAAAGGATCGCCATCCTATCTTATTGTAGCAGTTTCCATTTGACAATTGTTATGAAGAAGAGATGTGATAACAACTATCAAACGGAAACTGCGACAATACGAGTCGCACACATGAAGAAGAGATGTGATCACTCCGAAGTGCTACAAATGAAACCAATATTGAAAGTCTTTGATTTATTGACTTCCTGGTGTTTATCTCTAGTAATAATTTATCCATTTAAGAAAGTGTGTAGAAATTATGAATTATGAATTTTGTATAAAATATTCATAAATTCTCTTCTTTATTTTGCCGAATTCGATGAAAATATGACTTATTGGAAGTAAGCTTTTTAATGTTCTGTCGTATGCAGGATATGAACAGAATCTTTCGCTCTTGATGTCTAATACTTTGAACGGGTCTGTGCTATTTCTAGGCGCATCCCGATTCTGTGCATTGTGTGGATACTGAGGTTTTTTCACGTCTCTTCTCTTCCTTCCATTTCTTGCTTGTTATTTGGTGACTTTACCTCTCTTTGCCGATGTCAGAAGAGAAAGAAGTTGCAACATTCAGTTGATATATTTGAGTAGTGTTTTAAGAGCATAATGGAATACTGATATATACGTAGGAAAGAAAATAAGAGTGATCGTTTCTACTGAAAAATCAGAGTAAAATGAAAATTAACTTTGCCGTGACCTATATTCTACGGCATGTCGCACTCTCGCTCTGGTCGTAGTAAGGTTGTAATATGTTGTTCATTACAACGTCATTTACTGGGAATGTCTTGGAGGCAATGAAATAGCGTTGTAAAAAGAACGTTGAAAAAATGGAAAATACGGGCTATTATGATGCCCGTCTTTAATTTTAAGAATAAGCTATTTTACATTGAACATTTGTCCGGGAGAATTCCGAAAAGTAGCTTCCTTGCACCCCGTCTACTATTCTTCTAGAACGCATTCTCAGGTAATCCAGTCTCAATATATCTGTTTGCGAGGAAGAGACAGTAGCAGAGCAAAAATGTTTCCTAAAAAGTGTCTAAACTCGCTATTAGGAAAGTGTCAATGAACTGAGCTTTTAACTCAAGCGTTCAGAACTCGCGCATTGTACGGTTAAGACGATATTGAAAAATTGAGACAATCAATTATGTCTTATTGTTTCAATAAATTTTTCTCTGTTCCTGTTCGACACTGTCAGGAAATTCAAGGCATGGTAGTTTCATTTTCATTTTGCCATGACGGCATTTATGTCCGTTAGTCTCACTAAACGATTGAAATAAAAAGTAATATTGATTTTATATTAGTTCGGCCTTGTGATGTCATTGCACTGCGTGGAGTGTAAACAAAGGATGTGTTAGTAGCGTTGTGAAATCAGGGGAAGCAGAGCTATTTTGAAATGATGTGATCTTCATGGTAAATAAATAGCAGGTACTCTGCTGTTAGATGATGAAAGTGTATTTAAATCTCGGAAAGTGCGATCAGTTCATATTCACTTCTTTGATATGATGATCCCCCTTCATGCGTACCCACGGAGAATGCATATGATGCAGAGTTGCTGTTGCGAACATAAAATAAACGCATGTGGAGGAGTAATTGCTGGTGGTGTCAGACGTTCGGTCTTCAAACACTCCACTGCTCCTCGTCTGTTGACATCCCCGAACATCCTCGCAGTGGAAGAGCAGGTCGTCGCCCGAGACAAGTGTTTGACGGAGGTGTGGACCCTAGACCACCCCCATCCCCTCCTCTACGTCTGCGAGTAGCGCGCCCTCGAGCCTAAATGAATTATTCTTGTTTGCAGTTGGCACGGGGTGCGGACGCGCGCAAGCGCACTGCGATAAGCGGTGCCCGAAGTTCGCCCGGTGGTCGCGTCCGCCATCCCCAACCCCCATGGCGTCGAGCCATTCCCCCGGAGACAAAGAACAGCGCATGCGCTCTCGCCCCATGAATCATCGGCTGCGCCACTTCTCCACGCTGTCTCCCCTCTTTCGAATTGACTATAGTCCTATGCATAAATATAGCAGGGAAATCCGATACTTCGTTGCTGAGCGAGTGTCGTTTTGGTTCCATGCTTGATAGGCTACTTGCGCCTCTCCCTTCCACTCATACGAATTCACAGGTGACCAAATTCGTTGATTCCTGGAAAATCTTTCATCCACTTCCGAGTACTGATGCACTTCAGTGTAATTTCCATGACTGTGATCTTGTTCGAGGTAACTCCTTAAATCGCTAATGGGAGATAAGATAGGGATCTAGATTGCAAAGACCACAGCAGTGTCCTCGGAAGCAAACAACTGTCATTTTGTGCTAGGAGCCGGAGTAGCTGGAGGTCGAAAGGGTTTCTCGTTGTCACAATAGGATGTTCTCTCGCTTGCTTTGTCTCTCATTTCCGTCATGCCTGCAGGCCATTCCGAACGTCTCTCGTCCAAGAGCATCTACCTCGTTCCTCCCCTGTTTTCCACCCCGTCACTCGTCGCAGGCCCAGCAGGCGACGCCACGCCACAGTAATGAGGGTCGCGACGTGACTGGCGACGGAATGGGGTGAGCACGGCGTGGCACGTCCACCTTCTATACGCTGAGTTTCCCGACGCTGGTAAACCTTGCATGCGCGGCTACAAATCGCTTTCGTCCGAGCGGGCGATTACGTCGGGACGATTTTATCCTCAGGTGCCCTCTTCGTCTGCAATGACCAGATTCCGCGTGATCCACCTGTGATATTTACTTCTACGATCAAGAAGCTCGTCTTCGAAGATTCCACTGTAAAATGCAACTTGGTGATGGCGCTAAGCTACTATCATGATGATGGCGCGATTGAATAATTATTTAAAAATGAAACTCCCCAAGATTTTTTTTCAGTCACTTCATCGAGAGTTGCGAACCTTGGAAAATATCTCCCATTGCGTACAGAGGTGATATTTTCATGATTGAACTAATGCCTCTGGAGCCGTTACAACGAATATAACAGAATTTTGCCATCCGATGGTTCTCGTATTCCGGGGAGAAAAATAAAGAGACATTCAAAAATTCCTGTAAAAACTAAGTATGTATTTTGAGAGCAATACAACAGATTTTGAAGTTTTGTTTTGTTGGCTCTCAGCAAGATGAAGAAAGTCGAGAACCGCGATGAAGAAATTGTTCATAGTAAGAAATTAATTAGAAAAACAGATTTTATTCTGAAGGAACGACGTGTTTCTTTGAAATCGGTCTCCTATGAAAAAACGAAAACAATTGAAATATTGAGAGAAACGTATTCTTATCCATGTATCTTACGAATTGACTTCCTTGTAGTTTTCTGAAGCACATTGTTCTAGCGAATGCTCTTTCAATTATAAAAGCCACAATTTTCAATTCATACCGAATCATGAAATATCTGTATGTTTTAAAAACAATTCTATGTTCTTCGCAAAATGATGAGAGATTGGTTAATTCCGTCAAAAGTGTTTTCATGTAAATAAATAGCTTTTTCGTATGCTCAAAACTAAATTACAGGAAATAATACAATATAAATAAAATAAAAATAAACTTTTGCGTGAGTACATTATATAGAGAAGGGATTTTTCGATACGATGTAATGTATGGTTGGGGTTAATTTCGTGAAAATCGTGAAGAACTATATGTCCTACTGTATTTTCGAGGGGAAAATGTACCTTCGGTGTTCTGGAAGTAGTTTTTCGATATTCGAGCGAGCACTTCATCTTCGGAAAGTGTTGTTCCATCGCCCGTGATCATGTGGTGTGCAATATGTCTTGTGTGTACACAGGATGTACTCTCTCCATTGCGAAGTGGCTAGCCGTTGGTGGGGGCTTGAACCGGGAGTGTTATTGCTTTAATGAGACTGTGCGCGCGTCGGATGCTTTCGAGCGACGCCACAAGCACCCTAGCTCTCTCCTCGCTCTTCACACGGGTTCCTCTTCATCTAGTTTGAACGCGATGGAGTAGACCTCATCCCAGAAGAGAGATTTACCTGCCATTTGACCGGTGCCATCGCTAAAGCTTTGTGCTCATGCGCTCTCTCTCTGCTTTTCGCGAGCGCCGAGTTCTTCTTCGGAGTGACTGACGACTAGTGAAAGAAAAAGAGAACTCCTGAGCACTTTCAGATGGCGAAGAGAATGCGATTTCCTCTAATATACATAGCGGCAAAAACACTTGAAATATAGTTCGCCACACTTTCTTTCATATTTTACATTTGTTTGAAGGTACTTGTCATTATGAAGCGCAACACATCAACTATTACCTTTCATTTCACATTTAAAATACATTTCATGTCCACGACTTCACAAGGGCTTGTTTTTCTTTTATTCTAATTTTCTTTCATTAGATTCGGGTACCTTGTAGATCCTTTGGAACAAAACAATCCTTCTTTTCATTTCAACCTTTCAGTATTTGGTAGCACGATTTCCTTTTTGTTCGCGCCTTTTCGATTTTTCTCATATGAAATGGGATCGAGGGAATGGAGAATCGGTTTTTTCCCTTGTTGGACATGGAAATATTGGAAAAGACGGAGAGGGAAGTTCAACGTCCCGATGAACACTCTTGCACCTCGTTTTGCGCAGGTAGCACTTCGATCACGGCACGTTCATGCTCGCTGCTTGACCGCTGTTTGCGTTTCATTTGAACCTTCGTGAATTTCATTAGATCTAGAGGAAGTGGTCAGACGAGAGTCAATGGAAGCTGGAATGGGGTGGGGCAGCTCCATGGTAACGAGAGATCGTGACGGACTTAAACAAATTCTCCCGCGATAGACCACTACCTTCTCAATGATAAAGTCACCGGAATCGTGGGTGAGATATGAAGCATTTTCTTCAAATCCCTTGCAGAGTCATCTCCCAGTCCTTGCTCTTTCGAAGTCACGCCTGCCACATTCTTTTCTCTCAACCTGCGTGACACGATTCTTCCGCAGATTGGGTTGCTACGTTTCACCTCCAAGACCCGACCCTAACACTTTACTCATTCTTCCCATCCTAATACCATAGGAGATTAAGCACTCGAATTTCCTGCATTGGACGAAGATGGTGACCTGTACCACGTGCTCTTATTTTGGTTGCTCCGTTTATCTTTAATTCTTACGAACATTTGAGCTCCGTAGATGTAGTAGTCGTGTGCAATGGACAGTCTAAGGAGAAGAATTTACAAAATGAAACGAGGAAAGAAGCAGTCTTTTATCTTGGGGAAATGAAAAAAGAGGAAATAACTATCATATATTCAACTATTCTCGTAATTGTGATAGAATTCATTGTAGATTTGTGATTCTTGTATGCCAATTTTTTTGTATATTCTGCCGTCGTACAATCTAATCAATTGGTGTCACAAATATAACTTTTCCCAAGTTGACGTAACTTTATTTCTGAATGTTTGATTCACTCTTTTTAACCTCGGAACGTTTTGAGATTTTTCAATCTCAACGAATAACTGTTCTTTTCTTTCGCAAATGAGTGTAACGATTATTACTCGAAGGTTGACCCTCCACTGAAATTGTATTAGCGCGAACTGAGTCTTAGCGTAAAATAGCGATTATAAGCGCAAATTTTAAATTCCGACAAGTTATTGAGACCTTTTGATATAGTTTCCTACAAATGGAGTATTCCCCTACAGGCCATTCATGTTCGGAGTGAGCGAGCAAAAGAAATTGTGAAGTGTATCTGTTTGCTGCGCAACATAATAATGGACTGGAAGTTTCTCCCGAAAAAGTTTCAAGGTCGACCTACCGTCCATCGCTGCATTCGCCAGCAGAGTAGAAAACGTCTATGTAAGCGAGAGAATGTTTCAAATCATTCTATATAAAGGTGCACATGCAAAATGAAAAAAGAACACCATGAAGAAAGTAAAGGAGAAGTGGCAAGCTCCGTCTATCTTTGCGACGTTATTTGTATGGCTCGACTGCATAGATGTGCACAGTTTGTGCAACTGGCGGAATTTATACGGAACCTTTTTGTGGATCTTCATAAAAATGGGTGGTAGAACTGACGAATTGCTCAACAAGTGTCATTAGTGCATCGGTGTTGCCATTGGTGGTCAACAAAAGGTGCGCATACCCGTGTAGCTGGTTTCAGACAGCTACGTCGCACAGGTGCACGCTCCGACAATCGCATCGTATGAGGTTCCAATTCGAAGTACCCAGCGACTTGTCATTAGGAGCAATTCCAGGGATATCTGCGTGAAACATTTACGACCATTGCGATGAAACGGCTACGATTGAATGTCTCGTGACACCTTCTTTCGCTCACACCTCAAAACCACTCAGTCTGTTTTCAATGGTGTAGTGAAAGGACCGCTTGGAATGACAAATGGTGACTTGTATTCAGTTAGGAGAGCCGTTTCCGTCTAGGTCCCATTGCAAGTGGCGTCGTGCAGACGAGCTACAACTTTAGCAGTTTTGGCGCCAGCGGTATATAGGACCAGCTCCTGGTATCATGGTTTGGGGAGCCATAGCTTATAATAAGGCATAAGGAAAATAAAGGCAAACAGAAGATCTGCGTCTGCCTCCTCGGGGCGGAAACGAAAACGTAACGGTTAAATGGCGCTGCCTAAAGATAACAATACATATAGAAAGATAAATAGAAAGAGTAACTTTGAAATGACTATGTTGTAATTAAGGTAGCCAAAAGAGCTAGAATAAAGAAAGCATATAATGGCGTTACTCTCTTATGTTTATAGAGGATGCATTGAACAGCGCATGATAGGTTTAAACCATCATTAAACCCGCCTTGTTGCCGTTCATGCAACAAAAAAGCGATGGGATATTCCAACCGAACAGTGCGTGCCCACATGCAGTTCGTGATTCCCAATGGGCTCTTTAAGGTGTACATCAAGTTCCTTAGTCTTTACAATCTCCAAATCAATCCATCAATTCATTAATTCACCATTTTAAGACTTGATGAAACGCAACAACGCTCGTCCTACAGAACCCGCATGATACCTTGCCCAATTATGGCACTAGGGGGAATGCGTACGGAGATCTATTCGACAGAAGGATATTTTTCACCTCCACGATTGTCTCCACGCTGATTGTTTCATGATCTATTGAGTATATTCCGACACGTATATTTTCTAGGATGTGATTGTTCAACGTGTACTGTCTAAAGTGTGTGTCATAGGATTCTTCTCTTCTAGGACAACGGAACTATTGTGTTCTTTTCCTTTCTAGAATCGCACAACTTGAGGTGTAGAGGTCGAGTAATCAACGTAACGGACTTAAGGAATTGACACAAATATGAACAATGTATTTGTAAATTAATGATGACAAACACAGTCAACCATGTGAGACTACGAAACTGATTTTATTGATTAAAACACTTAAAAAGTTTGAGAATGTACTGTGTGTTTTAATGAACCTATTTGATTGTGTGAAAGTGTTATTTTTTGCAAACTGTAATTTTAATAAATATTGAAATAAAATACAAATACATTTTTTGAAATTTATTACAAATGTAATTTCTAATTAATTTATTTGAAATTAACTTCAAAAATATAAATAATCAATCATATTCGTTCAAATATTTGCAATGAATTTTTCCACATCCATAGTGTGGAGCGACCGTTCACGCAAACAGTTCTAAACCAGTTTGGATCTTGATGACTCCGTGCGAGTTGTCACCAACCCAGCGCTCGCAGTGGATGAGGTCAAGGTACACACCACGTGTGTAGATTTGAGCGTTCCCTTCGGGCGAGGTTGCGCTGCTTCGATTCACGCGAGTACGATTCAATTTTTTAAATTTCTTTTAGCCTTTCTTAGTGACTAACCAGTTTTCAACTTTTTCGAATATCATGTTTTGTATCCACTTTTTCGTATTCACCCGTCCCCGCCACTTGGATGGAATCATGTCTCTACTATCTTTTAGGGAAGCTAAAGTCGACGCCTTTGCGTGCGTTTGCGCGGACGTATCGTGCTACAGTTCAATATTCGTTTTTGGATTAGAGTGTTCCTTTCGCGCAAGGTTGCCCTGCTTTGCTTTGCGCAAATACACTTCCAGTGGACGGGCAGCCTAACTCTATTCTTGGGCGATATCCATTTGCTCTTTGAGGGAGATCGCGACGCAAGGGGCATTTTCGTAACAAACCGCGAGAAAAAGCAAATATTCGCTTAAAGGAGACTTCAGTGTAAACACTTTCAGTGTAAGTCCAGGCTCCGAAAATTACGATCTGATGGATTTGTTTTAAAATATATTTACAATGGAAGGATACTCTGTTAAAATTATTTCTGACAAGGGGAATTCAAACTTCCCTTGGCAGAAAAAGTAACGAAGAGAATGAAGACATAAATTCGTACCCCTAGCAGCGCATTTATTGAGAATTGAGTGCACGAAAATTTCTTCTACATATGCTTTTTCTGACTAAGTTGGATTCTTGGGTCTTGTATACTATTTAATTATATTCTACAGTTCATCATATCCCATTTATTACGACGGTTGGTCACTAATAATTTAAGAACGACTTTTAAAAATATATTTACTAATCGTGAAAGTCAAATCAAAAGATCTCAGGTCCTCGACCTCTGACAAAATTTAATTTATAATATATGTAGCATACAATCTTTCCATTCATTGCAAATCGATGGTTATTTATAATTTATTTAGATATTTATAATAAGAACATAGGGATATTTCTTTGTAATTTGTGGCAGATGTTGGACCCTTAGAACTCGTTGGAAAGTGCACACCCTCAACAAGTGGTGTGAAATACGAGTGAAGGTTTCTTTAGACAGTGTTGAAGCTCGTTTTCTTCTCCGCGTTGAGTGAGAACGAAGGAATAGTGTTCTCCACGCGAGAACGTCTCGAATTCTCTTCGACTGGAATGGGATCCTCGCTATATGCACTTCGCTTCCCCACTTCTCTTCCTCCCGTCAGCTCTTGCTGTAAGGTGGCGGAAATTTACGGGAATTGTTGAGAGTTTGCACTTGTACTGAGATCTGCACGTACTACGAGAAAAGTATTGGAATGGTGAAAATGAGTGGGTTACAAAATTTGGACGATGACACTCTTTGCAACGGGGTTGTTTACTGAGAGAAACAAAGATGGAATGTTGTCCAAAAAATCTGGGCAAAGTTGGGACGAATAGAAATCTTGGTAAAAATACCCAAATTTAGTAGGAAAATTTTCTGTGAACAGTAAAATCACCTGACATGATGACGAAAGTTATTTAAAATAATAATATGATCATCATAATTGATCAGTGTGTTGCCTCTTGCGCTACAATTACCACTTACTGGAAGAAAATGTGTTATCCGTATACATAACATTACTCTAAGCTTAATAATAATAATAATAATAATGATGATAATAATAAAAATAAGACAATGTCTTTTTTAGTGGTGAGACTCAGATCATAGGATCTGCTCTATGGCATATTGCCATTCGGTATAAAATTCTGAGCTGAAATAAAATTCTTTTAGTGAATAAAATTAAAGTTTGCAATCAGTTTCATAATTATTGAAATTAAATTAAACTGGAAGACATCATATTGAAACTCGTGTAAACTCACACAAGAACTCAACAGGAATTTCTGTTACGTAGCAGATCGCCGGCATTAATCACCTGGCACATCTTGATAAATCTAGGTCAACACATGAGTCACTTCTTACAATATTCCTGGACATGTTTCTCCATAATGTTTTGTCAAGATTCACGTAGAGTGCTATTCTTCTGAAATAAATTTACCTTGTTTATATTTACCAATAAATTTCTCTGTTTACGAAATTTAATCAGGTCACATATTTAAAGCTTTCAATAACTACGCGAACATTTTTTTGTATTTCCTAAGAATGCGAATATTGAGATGGAAGGATTTTGTTTAAATAATGGAATATTTAGTGATAGTTTATGAATTGTATTATGGTCTTGATAGGTACGGGACGATGACTTGGGATTCAACCAATAAATCTATAGGTCAACTGAATGAAATAAGGTCATGGAATGTGGTCTTCAATGTTTTTCAGCCCTGTTAAATACAGCAAAAATAAACAAAGAAATGTCAAGCATATTTCATATGAATGGTGTATTATGTACAGATACGTATTATACCATTGTTATTTCGTCGTCTGTCTCACGGAATTTCCTGTGCGAATTTTCATTTGTCACTCCACCAGAATTGACTTGAAAGAATGTCAAGACAAGAAATATTACAATAGAGTACTAAATATTATTAATCAATATAACATTGATATTGTGATAGGAGACTGGAATTCACGTACAGTTTTACTAGGAGACCGTTTGACGTACGTCAGAGGGAAAAAAAATTTGATAAAAACTTAAAAGTATATAACATTTTCGGCAAGCAACCAAATTTAAAACTGGAAATGGTGAATCAATAATAGACATAACAATGAGTACACAAACAATATATTTACAAGTAACTGACTGAGTTGCAAAAATGAGTGTTGATAGTGATCATCTCACAGTAACTTTTGAAATGCAAAATAAAGATCATAAAGATCTAGTCTCTACGTGGGGAAATATTTTAAATGTGAAATTAATAAAGGACAACAAAAATAATTTTGAAATAAAACTTTGAGTGGGAAAATTATGATGAAAAAGTAAATTTCCTTCATATGCTGGGGTGTATGCCAAGAAAAAAGGGGATGGAGTGCATTGAGAGAGAAGTTGGTGGAATGGCTCATTGTCAAAATTGAAGAAGAAATGTAGATTGAGACGGAAATTTCAACGCGCCAAGGCCGGGAACAGGTAAGCGACGCCTACTGATATAAGAGTATATGACTTGTTCGTTAGAGTTTAGAGAAATTATTAAAGAAACGAAGCGGAGAGACCGGTGCGAGTTCGTAGAGAGATGTATGAAGCAAAATATCTTGGGTCTGACTTATTTTATTGGGAGAGGAAAATTGAAGAAAAAGACAATATGGAATACCATTGAGTAGCAGGGAACATTTTCTTACTGGACTGGAAGGACACCGGAGAGACACTACTGCGGGATACTTTGTTGGAAGGACTAGGTAGCAATACGCGGGAAATTAACCACGACGCATGGGATGTTGAGACTAAGATTAACGAAAAGGAGGTGGAGAAAATAATTGGAGGTTTGAAGACAGGGAAAGCCTCGGATTTGATGGTATTAATGACAAAATCATTATGATGTTCAAAGACAGTATTCTGAAATAATAAACTAGTATATACAACAGTTGTTTAACTTATGGCTATATTCCAAATAGTTGGAAAATAGAAAGCATGAAGTTATTTTTAACGCACCTTAATAGAGAAAGATCAAGAAGTAAAGCATATGGACCTATATGTCTTCTACCGGTTTGTGGTAACATTCTGGACAAGATCATCCATACTAGAAAAATGGACAAGAGAAAGGATAATAAACTTTTTAATGAATGTCAATATGGGTTTATTGACGCTCATTATGGGTTAGCTGGGAAGAGCTCTGAAGATGCGGTGAATTTATTTATGAATGAAGTGAAAGGTATAATATGGCGGCAATATGTTGACTACAAATGTGCATTCGATAGCATCGAATGGGATGTTGTAATAATATATTTATTAATGGAATATAATTTATAAATTGAATGGATTCACCTAATATGTCTTCTTAGACATAGGGGGGAAAAGGAATACAAAGAGTTATCTAGAGGTTGCCAGCAGGAATATCATACCTTGTCCATTTTCTGTAACAGTTTTAAATAAAATAATATATTTTTTAATGCATGAAAATATCGGCATTGTAGCATACGCTGAGTATTTGGTGTTGTTGCCAAGTGGACGGATCTTGGGGAAGGAATTCACTAAAGCGTTGGAAATACGCGTAGCTACAAGTAGGATATATAATTTGACCCTTTCCAGAAAAAATACGAACATTATAGTTTTTGAAATACCACAGTAAAGGAGGAGAATCCCAATTATTGTGTGGGGGATTGGAAGGTACAAGTAAAAAGCGAAATTCATTGAACATTTCGAATACCTTTTAAAGAAAATAAAGAAAATTTTCTATACAGGGTGGGGTAACAAAAAAGTACACTGGAGCATACTTATGTGCGTAAAACTTATGAAGATGCTATAGAAAGTATAGTAACAAATAGTGTCAGTGTATGTGGCGAAATTATACATAACCAATATATGGAAAGAAGATTAGCCAGTTTGCAAAGGATAATCCAAGTAAATTGGTGTTAATGTTATAGAAATTCATCGACCAAGCTCTGTAGGTTGTATTAGGAATAGCACCAATAGATGTGGTTGAGCAAATTCGTGAATGCAGATATAGAATAAGGAAAGGAAATGTAATACAGATGGATGGATTAAAATCAATTTAGAATGTAAAAGGATGGAAGAAAAACTAACAAGTTTGTTGCTTCATTGCTGGGATATTCGATGGAAAAAGGCAAAAGAAGGAAAAATGCTATTTCGGTATACACCAAATGTAAATTTCTCGTATACAATGGTTCGTGCCAATTAAATATTTTATAGAATTTATCACCGGTCATGGGAATTTTAATACATTTCTGAAGAGTTTGGTAAAATGAGATGGAGAAGTATGTGCCAGTGGGAAAGGGAATGAGACCCCGGATCACTTAAAAGGTCCGGAACATGGACTCTTCATAAAATGACTCGTAAAGGATGATATATATCGTTATGAATGAATATGTATATAAAAAAATTGGAGTGAATTTTTTGGATATAAATGGATTGGTAGCAAAGTTCAATATGAAATCTTCATGAATCACGTGACTGTTTTGAGAACAAGGTGCGATGAAACACCAGAAATTAATCGTAGAAGCAATTAATTACAACCTCTTAAGTTACTGAGAATAATGTGTAAATAGAAATAATAATATTAACAAGGGTGTAAAACCCTGGTAATATCACCCAGGAACCTAGTTGCTAGAGCTGAAGAGAAATAAAAAAACTGTAAAGATGTCAATATTTTTATACCGATGAACAACATTCTATACTGGGTAAATATTTCATTCCACTCGATGAAGACCATGTTTAGCGCACACTAACTTCAGTTCACAACATAAATTTCTTTTAGATCTCGTAGTCCTCTTATCTCGTTGTTTTTTTATGAAAGAAACAAAAATTATTGTGGTTCGTTCTCTTCTTGGTAAGTGGGCTGTGTCTGCATGTGACGTATAAGTAGCTTTGCTGAGTAGAATGGACTGTATGACTGTGTCATTGGATGTTTGTGTGAAAGAACATTATTGACACTGTAATATCGTTCTTACTTATAACAACGTAGTCATAATTAAGACAAATTTTGTCAATGAATGTAGTCACATCAATTTTACAAAATTTTAAAGCGAATCTTACATATGACACTTTCTGAAAAGCTGTGATACTGGGGAACCTGAAATTTTCTGGAGCAGGTGAATCTAATATCGGTTATGTGGCCATCGTTACTTTGAGCATTCAAAGTAATTGTCATCTCTGGAGAGAAAATGGCCCTGGTAGGGACTCGCTCTTATCCTTATTAAAAGCAATGAACATGCCATTCACTCAATGAAGTGATTGTTCTGAGAAATTATTTCGTGATGTGTTCTTTGCGGAAGGTTTCTATTGTTTGATTAGAAATGTTTATTTTTCGAATGTCGATCCATTAATTTTCTCCTTCTCTTGCAGATATTTTCTTTTTCTGTGGAAATAAGAATATGTACGAATCACAAGGAACGTCTCCATGTTATCAATCACAAATTGAGAACATGAAATATAAAACACATTGTCAATATGTAAAAACGTTATTTTCATGTAATATAAACGAATTTACCTGTACATTCTTCGTATTGAAATATGCGTAGCTACATAAATATTAAGATACACAAAGCGACCATTTTGCCCCTTCTGCGTTCCTTTGCACTTAGTGAGCATGGCGATGACTTAACGTTGATGTACTTTATGAAATAAATAAGAGAGAGAATATATAATTTTCATTTCTATTCCATGTTGATAATATACGAAATCCTGTCTCGTAGTTCACTGTTCCTCATGAGTAACTCGTCGTTTGATCGAAGTAAGATTACGTTCCTCAAAGTTCGTATGAAGACTTGAAAGTTAGAGGCAAAAAGAAACCACTCGAGAAATATCGCCTCGTCAGCGCTGTATACGAGATGTGAAGCATGCTATCTTCGTGATCGGTTGGTTCCTCTTGATGGGTGTGGAAGCTCTTTGATGACATTCCCTTTGCCACAATCGTCTGGCCAGTCGCAGCGACTGTGCGTGAATGCGAATGCGCGGAGGTCGTCTCGTCGATGTCGTGGTGGGGGGAGGTTCGGGAGGGACACGTTTCCCCAAAGCGCCCGTCAACGGAAGCCTCCCGTGTCACCCCACCGCGATACCACTCAACCCGTTGCGCGTCCCACGGCTCTTCGGCATATTTCCGGCAGTAATGCTCGGCTAACCGCGTTTCTGCGTCCATTTAACGGGCGAGATTGTTTGGGCCACATGAGCAAACGAGATGACAAATACTCCGACGCTCCAACAATCCGTGATTGCGGAGGGAAAATAAATCAACAGTGCAATGCCCCAGAGATAACAGCCGGAAATGAGAGGCGCATCTGCGCTTGCGCATGCCGATCGTTTGCTCCGTGCGCTCGCCACGTGTGGCGGCGCGTCGCTCTTCAGACAACGTGGATCTCTCGAGGGAATGGAACGAAGGGAACGCGGCGCCGTCTTTGATGTCTGCACCTCTCCACTTTACCTTAGTCGGTGGAGTCGTGTGGGGTGTGCTCTGATCCTTAGCGCCCGAAGGAAATCGCTTTCGTGCTCTTGCGTTGCCCAAAGGACTCTTGGGAGCCAGCGCTGGACTAATAGGCGCCGTCGACGCAAACCTCTTCGTTCCCTAGATTCAAGTGCCGAAATTCGCATGGAGCGATGAAGCGAGACGTGTTCAGAGGGACGACGTCGGTACGTGTATCTGCGTCACGATTGCGGATTGAAATGATCACGAACAATCCCGCCTTCTTGTTCCCTTTTTCCAATGAATACCTGAATTGTAAGACAATGCGAGTTACTGCCTGAACATAAAGATTTGACTGTTGTAGTTGATGGAATAAGCAATGGTTAACGCGCCGACATACATTCGCACCTACTGTTTACAATAGAATGTTTATAATGTACTTTTATAGTCATCCACTTGTCTTTGTTTCTAAACAAGTGTGATAGTACACGTCTCAAGAACTACAATCTGCGAACGATGCCATGGGTGTTGGGATCTATTTTGATATTTCAAAAAATGGGAAACATGCTGCAAAAGGTTAATTGTAACCGTGTGTTTGAGTTAGTTGCTGTTAATTAGTATGTAGAGGGCAATAAGACAACACCGAACTGCTCCGTGAGTCAAGACTTTTTCCACAATCAAAACAGCGATAACGCGTCTGGTGCATATCCACATCTTCTGGAGAAGACGCTCATATCTCCATCTCTGTTTCGTAGTTGAAAGTGATTTCCACAAGATTTATTTTAAGTTTATGCGTTTAATTGTTTATTTTATCGAAACTGGGCGAGATTCCTCTTTCAATTTAAAGGCATTCAAATATGTAGTGCTCCTGATATTTAACAGAAAGTTGTTTTATGAAATTCGTCGTGAAACGTGTGTTGTAAGTACACAACTAATGTTCGGAACGATGAACTGATTGTTTCCTCGTAGTCTTGATGATGGAAAATGTTGAAAGTTAAACGATTCTTATTACGGATTGTTCTCATGCAAATTTTGCGAGAGAAAGTGAAAGAGAAGAGTGATTGTGTGACCAGTGCAAAATTTTGAAGAGGTGTGTAAGATTCATCTGTTGGTGAATTGCATGATATTGTTTGGAGATATGATTGAGTTTTACCGAATTGTATTTGTATATGACATGTGTTCTGTTTTCGAGTTGAAGAAGCGCAGATTGATTTATACACAACACAAGAATATCGGAAGAGAGAATAAATGGGAAATGGGATTGAACTAAAAGTAAGTTCATTGTAGCCGAAAAGAACTTTCCTACATATTCCCAACTAAATGGATTGTTCATTTGAACTCAATGTACCCTGTCTAGCTCATGCTATTTTCACAGTTGTTGTAAGTCTCACAATGTTATTATCTCGATTACTGTAAAAATGTACGCGAGGATGATGCATCATTGCGCCTGGAAACTCTCTGTAGTTCCAGTTAACCGGCGGTATATATTAATCTTGTTCTGCCTCACTTCATATGTGAATTCTTTGAACATTTTTATATTCATAGAATTGTTTTCAATTTTCTGTTGCGCATGAATCTTTCTTGCACCAATATGAAATTAATTTCACTGTGGATTACTCAATTAAATATAAATTATAAATCAATATCAATATAACTAAAATTATTAATCAGAAAATTAAATGAGAGATATTAATCGAAACAAATGTATACCCTTCGATATTAAAAAACAAAAGTATAGGAGTCAAATATTTTATCTAGTTCCAATCAAATATTTTCATCAGTATTTTTGCGTTTTATATTTTGTAGAAAATCATTTGTTGGAAAAAACATTTTTAGCAAACATTACTTTTGTAACTTGTTTCCTTTTAAATATTAAAATATTTTAATTGCTTCAAACGTTAGAAATACTAAAATATGTGTGGATATTAACACTATTGCATAATACGTGGTTGAAAGATCCTTGGATTATCGAGTGCAAATGAAAGTCAAAAAGTCCTTTGCCCCCTCCATGATGGAAAGATTCGGGACAACGGAACTTTGTGTTTGTTCTTTGGATTTTGTTGAAAAACAAAGATTCTCAACTTGATAGATGTGAAATGCCTTAATACAGTAAATCTGGAGTATCCTTGGAATTCGATAAACAAACGCAATTTTTAACAAGAAATTGCATCTATAAATAGGTCTAAAATATCAATATACATTCGAAAAGAATCAAGTAAGATTAATGCCCGTAAAATGAGTTGTAGGAAATGCGGTGAGTGTTGTATGTTTCATGTAATTTTGTTATCGTTCCTAATATTTAAAAAATACGGAGTTATAAACAAGTTCAGACCTCATCAATGAAGAATTATATTTGCAAGGGTCAAGAGTATTGAAATTTGTACATTTTTTTACACTTTAGAGCTTATGTGATACAAGTCCTGCCATATCTTTCGTGAAATTACCCTTGAATGAAAGAGATCGCATGGGTTGTTCATTAAATAAATTTTAATGAGAGATTCTGTATGTCTAGACCATTTAAAACTGAAGACTCAAATTACACAAACCTTAGTGAACTTCATTGAATTTGACGTTGTATATTTTCAATAAAAAATGTGCCATACAATTTTTGTTTCTATAGTTTTAAAATATACATGAAAAAATAAGTACTACAATTGTGATGTTACTTCAAAATGCTTCCCTTTAATTCACGATTTTACATATTTGTTCATACTGAGTACGCGCAGCTTTGCTCGTGTGAATGTTGTAATCTTTGTACAACTGCTCATTCTAAATTGTAAATGATCTGTTGTAATAATACATAGTTCAGGGTACTGAATAATGAGGACTCATTATCTATTTGCAATCTCGGGAACCAAGCATTTTATAAAAACGCATAAAATATTCTGAAAACGTATTCGAGCTGACTGTACAGGGGTGCCATCAGTTCACCAGTATACAAAAGATCCGTCAGTTTATTTGTTCTTGGTTTTGTTTCATAGCGACATACTTTGCAAATTTATATGTATATATTTTACATTTTCGACTATCTAGCGTATTCTGTCACGTTTTTGGGGTTTTAAGCTATTTTTCTGCCGAATTGCATCAACATAAGTTCAGTAACTTAGACGTGTTAAATCTCCAAACAGTCAAATGCACTGTCACATTTAATATATTTGTACGGATTAATAATTCTATGGGTCGCTCCTATGAACGTGAGGAGGAGAAAATCTGAACTCCTGCGATGCCACGGTATACGCGCACTCGCGGGTACCTGATTCAGGCAGTGATTTGTAAATTCTGATACTTTACACATTCATACTCTTCCATTACTTAATGATCCACCCACACCATCTTAAATGAAAACTTTAGAGCCGTAGTAAAGCTGAGAGTTGAAGATGAGTTTTGCAATAGTTTCCGTAATTGGGGAGGATGTGTTAGGGGTTCGATGAGATAGCCAGCACATGGGAATGCCTGTCGCTGTCCCGAGGTGCATGCAGGTGCGATGGCGACCAGAAAGAGGGGCATGGGGCACGCAGATAAAAATGAATGGAGCATCCCCCTCCCTCGTGCGGGCGAAGCGTTGTGTCGAAACTTCCTCTCCGTGACGTTGCCTCCGCGCGCTTTATCTGGTGCAGGCTCCGCGCAGCTGCAGCTCCGAGTTTTGACCGGGCAACTTCCCTTGATATCTTCCGTCCCTGAAGAGACATTTCTTTAGTCACAGTGGAGGATCGCTTAGCAAATCCACATTTTCTGTCATTATATTTGCTCCTTTCAGAAATTTGTTAGCGATTTGCGACATTTTCTGTATTCAATGACCGAGGGAGCGAACTTTCGAACAAAACCGGATATCGTGAAACATGGAAATCTGATTAGTGATTGTTCAATTCGCCTTGAAAGTAAAAATGTCTTTTTAGTGAATTGTGCGCTGTATTTTACTGATAAGTGGGAATCACTTTAAGAGAAATTTATGGGCAAACCTTTCTAAGATTTGGGCGAAGTTGCAATCTACAAATATTTACGATTATTTCTACATTTTTTGAACAGAATATTAATGGAAATATTCTTAATATTCTTAAGGAAATTTAGCCAAAAAAAGTAAGGATAAGTAATTGATGTACTGAGCAAGACAAACCAGGTGTACATGTGAAGTGCTAAATAACTAAAATTCTAGTTGAGTTTTTTTTCGCAAGTCTAGCTTAATTGTCCCAATCATTCAATTAACTATATCAATCAATTCGTTTATAATTCATAATTTATGATAATTATGAAATTGGTTGCACATTTCAATCCTATATATTGAGAAAGTTTAATTTAAGCTTAGAATTTTCCACAGAATAGCAATAAACGTATTTAGATGGCAACTTATTGAGATGGAGAGTTAAATTTTATGATATGCCGGGAAGTTGAAACATTGGCTTCCTTACCATATTATTCACGAGTCTAATCACAAGAACGAAGATTATTTGAAATTATTTTGTCAACAGGAATTCATGGTTCAAATTCCCACTTTATTTTTCTCAGTGCCATATTGCATGGCAGAGTGTAAGATAAACTCAAAGCGAAGTTTCACTTAATAAAAATTATTGACAGAAATCATCATATCTTTGTTCTAGAAAACGATTGGACTAATGGAGATATAAACTTTTACGATATTTTATAGATTATATCATCACTACATTATTAAATTAAACAAGGATGTAATTCTTTATAATTGGAACATTCATAATTTTTTAATGTTTGATAAACAGAGTGCTTTGGCAACATTCTGTAAATGTTTTTAATCATTTTTACATTTCAGTTACAATTTATGTTTGCTTTTATAATTTCATAAACTTAGTTATTTATTTTGAGATTGGTTTGGAAGGAGCAATTCTGTGGATTCATCTCCATATCACCCCTCTACATAGGTCCATTTTTTGGATGGAGAACATCCCTGCTCAGATTATTTGAACTATTCTACAGGCGTTCTACATTTAGAAATTCGATAAATGACCAATAAACAGCGTGTATTTCCTCTTTACTTCTATCATCATTTCGAGATTTTTTTGTGTAGGTGATTGCAAAGAAGGTAAGGTGTTCCATGAACTTGTACTTCCTGTAGAAAGTCAGACAATTCATGGTTAAAATCAGCCCTCTAAGTACAGCTGCAAAGCAATTCAGTCTAATTACCTTGTCATCAGGATGTCTCTTCCCTGTCGGCAATCATGAGACAGTCCGCGCCGATAAGCAGATACACTAAAATGGAATTGCTCTGTTATTGCGGCGGATAAAAGTTCAGAGCAAGATCAGATCAGTTAGAGTGGTACAGAACAATACGCTTTCTTTTTCTTCGTGATCAACTGCTGAAGATATCACACTCTTTCCATTTGAAATAATTTCTCTTTTTTCGAATTTCATTAGGGTAAAAAATTAAAAGTTATGTTCTGTTCCTAGTAAGGATCAGATATCAGTGATTTTAAAAATTAACACTCTTTTCATTTTCTTATTTATTTTATTTATTTAGCTTATGGCATTTTTCATACTCTTAAAATTTTCTTTTCCTTGACGAGTTGAGAAAATTTTTGCATTATAACCTTCACAACACATGACTGAAAATTCCCGATTAATTCTGGGTTCTCAAGCTTAAAGCACGAAGGATAAATAATCCCTCGCACCAAGGATGCGAGAAACAAAGTTGCGGCCAAGTTATTGGCACGAATTAACCGCAAGCCAGGATCTGCCTAAGTGAGTTAGGCCACGACGGTACATGAGTTCACAGCGGGTTGCGTCCACACGCCTTCTCTCGCTCTCATATCCCTTTCATCCGCTTCTCTCATTTTCCTCGCGATGATTTTTCATGGCACCTTTTCTTCTCCGACCGACCCTTCTCGCTTCATTCTAGTGCCCCGTCACTTCGTCGATTGTCTTTTTGCTGTTCGACGTTTCTCATCTCCACCTCGATTTTTATTCCGAGGCCTTTTCTTTCCCATTCTGCACGAGTGAGATGAAATGAGACGTGACGTCCAGGGAGAAGTTGTTTGCATTGCAGCACGTCCGTAAAGCAATGTGCGCCGCGTGTGTGTTGGAACGCGTCTGCGAGTGGCCGAAGGAGGCTCCTTAGGCGGCAACACGTGTGGCTCTCACCCTCTACCCTGGGGTGTGGGTCACCTCTATGCCCTCCGTCCGACGCGTGTTTGTAGAACCGATTCCTCCCAACTCCCCGTCATACGTGATGCAGTTGTGAGGGAGGGTGACTTGTGCTGACGCCGCGTCTGCTGTGGCTCCTGTTACCTGCAATTCAATACCCAGTTGGAGAGAGGGGAGGAATAGGGTTGAAGTGTGTGTTGAAAGGGGAGGAGGTGTACACCTCTGAGACGCGCAGTGCTGAGGCGAATGTGTTGGGCGGGTGGATTTTGTCCCTGTGCAAGGAAATTTCCCCTCCGTCACCCTGCGCTGTATAAACACGTTTCTGCAGCTTCAAAACCCCAGTCGGTTTGGAGTGTTGCTGTGGGGATCGGGGGCGAGGCGAGGGGGAGGTGAGAAGGAGAAGCAACTTCGGTTCTCGTCTGGACTCCGCTCGCCGAGCGCTGCCGAAGGGAAAGGGCAGCAAACGCCAAAATGTACGAATGTATTTGATTTTCCGATAGCGTTATTTCGTGCAACACAATTTATTGTAGCATTTAAGTTTCATACTTCACTCCCTAATGATATAATTGTTGGTATTGGGGAGATGTGCTAAACTATTTTATTCGCATCTGTACCAAACTGTTTGTTGATTTCCTTCGTTCATTTCTCCAGTTCATTCCATCATTCAATCCTATCCGTCTATCATGAGCTGTGCTGGATGCGGCGGCCATCCGCTCCATTCCGATGTTGCAACGCCAGCGCGTGGCTGTCAGTCTTCAATGCATCGCCGGCGCATGTGAGAAAGGGGAGCGAGAATCCGATGTGGACGCTCAAGCAATAGGCTGCGGACGACACGATCCTCGTTACTATTAATCAAAGGCGTCCTCCGCAGCAGCCTTTAACAGATAATGACGGCCCTTTGGTGGAGGCGACGAGAGTGCGTCTGTCGCGCGATTGATTGCCTTCACTGCCCCCTCACGAACCCTCCATCCATACGCAGACTCCAGTCAGAACCCTTCGCTGGAACAGGGGTCGGAGCTTCGTGTTCGCGATGCAAAACAATTGTATGAGTAGAATGCACACAAAAATAGATGGTTTGATCTCGCGTTGATGAGTCCTTCAGTAGAGAAAACAAATCCTTCAAAGATTTTACTTTAAATATTACAATTTTTTCAGCAAGCTGACTTCATGTAGTACGTGACAGTCCCGTTTTGAAGGTCGCAATAACTATTGATCTATTTGAACCATGTGGTAACAGTCAGTAGTAGGGATGAACGTTTCTGATAATTGTTCGGAGACAGGTTTTCTAATGGTTTTCCTTAAACCAGCGTTGCTTTTGTCCATCTCCAGCTGGGCAAAGATGTTAATCCGTTAAGCATTAATTGACTAAGTTAACATATTGTTTAATTTTTTTATTTTTAAGTTAATTTTAGGTCTCATTGGTTTCCGTAAAATACATTTTCCGTTAACATAAATCCACTACTGACATCGTAACAAGGGAGAAAGGATCGATTTCTTCAGTTCTTCAGTTTCGTCAATCAGTCAACAAAGATGCCTCAAGGCTTTACAAAACAAAGCTCAAGATTTAGAGAAAACTTGTCCAGACACTCATAAGACCAAAGTCAAAAGACTAGACGAATCATCTATAATACTGCAATTGTCGAAATACATAACTTCTTTTCAGACTCATTTTATGTAAATCTTGAAATTAAAATGACATTACTATCCTCTATAAATTAAACAATTCTAGAGATAGTAAAATATTACGTACAAGTAACTTACTATCTGGCGAAAGTCGAAACTTTTCCTGGAGTCCTACGATGTTCTTTCGAAAAATTCATGAACATATATACTTGAAGAATTTGTTCCTCTGTCATTTTACCCAAACTGAATAATACTTCATCAATTTTCCTTCCAGACATCCTTGTATGGAAATTTGTAATGACGAAATATTCAGTAAAACTTAAAACGGAAACTACGGCAAATATTGATAAAATATTCAATTTTTAATAAAGAATAATCAATTTTTCACAGCTTGAAAAACATGTTTCCCTTCTTACATTCTTAATCGCTTCTTGTAAATCTCAAACGCAACTTCCTTTAGGGAGATTTCAAAAATACAAAATTGGAGGACTCGACCAATAACTTGTATTTTGTATTTCAAGAAAAAATTTCTGATCGATACTCAAATTGGATGGTTTGAACTAAATAATATGTTTAATTGTATGGGTTTCATTATATGCTTCCTAATACCAATAAAAGTTTCGACAGCATCATCACACCTACTAAGTTTACCATGACGCATCTGCACATCTGCATGCAATGCCCACAAAGCTCTGGAGTAAAATTGGTAACCATTAGTTATCCCATAAATGATTCCCACGTTATTAAACATGGCACGTCTGATATTGAGGCACATAAAATTAATTTCACATTGTGGTATACAGAACCATCGAAAGGTAACTGGCCATGTGCAAATCCAAATAAATGGAGACGATACGCCGAAACCAAATTGTCATTTGAACTTATTAGTAAAAGTACTTGATATTTTCACTTCCAAACAATCAGAAACAACTCAATCGCATTTTTCTGTTTCTTTGCCGGCAATAAAATGAAGTAAAGTTATTCAAGAAAGGTTTTCACGTATTTTTTGAAGAAAAAAAATTGTTCGACACCTCCTATGGGTTTATGAGGTTGTGTTTGAGTCAGGAGAAGAGGTTAAGAGCTAAGAAAATAAAATGGAGTTACGTTTTATTGGATCAGTCTCATATGCCCCTAAATGGAGATAAAATAAAAAAATTCATGTTCTTCTGATAATTACAAGTCTAATAGGAACTTTGAACCAAATATGCCACTTCAACGGCATGTTTTACTCACAAAACTCTTATGTTTCTGCAAATTTGAACCTTTTTCATCCAGGGACAGAAACGTTATCTCTGTTAAATATTGCATATTTTGGAAATGTGACCGACTTTCAATAGTTGTAAAGAAGCGCCAAAATAACCAATTGACTTGTCTTTTTAAAATATGGAAAGTAGATTAAAACACGTAACTTTTGGCGCAAACCGCATGTCATTTGCGTTGAAAACCTTGACTTGCCAATAAGTTAAAAATGGCCACTTTTGTCAAAAAATACCATTTTTAATTTTGAGCACTAATGCGATGATTGGACATTGGACATTGAGTACTAGAATGGTATTAAAAATGAATGACCGCCGAATTTGAACGAAGCACATGACGCTGAGATATGACCTCTTCAAAATCGCAAAGAAGCATGTTTTTCTACTGCAAAAATATATATGCGCATGCTTGTGCTAAACTTGGTCATTTTGTTTAAGAAATTGATTATGATATTTTGTTTTCACAATACATTCAAAACCAAAACAAATAACATACATTTTAACATACTAAATGATTACTTGAAGAAAAAATTCGTTCATCTCTTTTGGAAATTATATTATATTCGCAATATTATTAATCATGTCTTCTACACAGTAAAACATATATTTAAATCACTTCTTTCATAAATACATGTAACAAGATACACGAATTGCACTTTCAATTGAGTCTCAAAACATAGTTTGGAAAAATTCTAAACTGATTCAGAATTCAGTGCAAATATTTGAAAATTTTGATTTAACTACTTACGCACTTGATTTAATTGATTCATTTGAACAACACATTGGAAAAGTCTCCTGAAGAGTTTCTGTTAGAACACACAATTCAAAATACATTGTAATAAGTAGAGAACGAATTCTTTCGCAAAATCAAATGAACATTATATTAAAGATATGACGTAATTTGAGCAGTCAGCTGTCTCGGATAGGCAAGGGTGAAGCTTGCACATCGATTCTTCACGGTATATAAGCACGTAGGCGCCACGGTTTTAAAAGGGCGATATTCGGCATTAGCGCGTAAAAGTTAATGTAATTTTATATTCAGTGTTCTACCGGTGGAATCAGGCATTACTCACCGCGGCACGCTAGGACGGGGGTTCGCAGTTCAAATCGTTGCGACGTTGGGAAAGGCGGTATAAGGCGCATGACCTAGAATGAACCTCTATATTGTCGTGAGCATTTTCTGGTCAGAAATTCATTCTTGATGTTAGCGAGTCCTTTCGCTAACTACTATTTATTTATTTTAAATTCAGAATAATTATGAACAATTTTGGCTAGAAAACATATTTTTAAACAGCATTCTTATTAGTATCATACACAATTTTTTTTACAAATCTACTCGTACTTGCGTATGATGCAAATAATTTTGAAAGAAACACGAAATTAAATAAAAAATAAGCTGTCCACTTAGGGCTCAAAAATGCAATTTTTTCATTTGAAGTACAGCAACTTTTTTCTCTTCTCAATTGAAACTGCATTTGCATTGTGTTCTATTTTACAAGAGGTTAATTCCTCTACCCTCCATCAAGTTCATGTTACGCTCGATTCAACCGAGGGGTCGACGCTGCTCGCATCGTCTTGATCCTCTTGGCATATTTAAAGAAAAGTTTAATTTACCTACCAGCGGTCGCGCAGCATCAGCTCAGAGCTTTCATCAGGTTTTCGTGGTGGTGAGACAGACAATGAATGTCCAAGGACGCTGACTATCGCTCACCACTACCCAGCTCAGTGAAGTATAGCGTGTATTGCATCCCTCGAGAAAATAAAATAAACATCATAATGTTCAGTCGCTTTCCAACAATACATATCGAAATTCATTTACTAACCTATCCATTTGATATGTTATGTCTAACAGAGCATTGGCTTTCTGATAATGACATAAAAAGTACTTTTATTCCAAATTATTCTTTAATTAGTATTTATTGTCGACAAAATTTCAAAGGTAATTATCCTCATGACGGTACACGTATCAACGTAAGAAATTACATTTTATTCTCCCCACTGTTAGGCTACGAGAAATTCTGCTTGAATGGTATTTTCAAACTCTCTGCAGTTCATTTGACAGATAAAGGCATTGTAGTTTTGTGTATTTACAGACCTTCTCAATCAGATCTTGAAATATTTTTTCTGAATTTCCAAATAATATTTTTTTTTTGTGGGGCTTTAGGGCTCGTCAACATCAAAGGTCATTAGAGCCCTTAAAACTTGTACAGGTAGGGAAAATGCAGTTACGCACTAGGGAGAGCCAACATGACTCTCCCCGCGTGTGGGACTCGCCGAATGACTCAGCCATACCCACCAAAAACCCTCCTGAATTACAACTCAAAACTCAAATCCACACATATCACACTGAAACATTACAAAAAAAAAAGAAGAGGAAAGAAGAAAATGAAAGATACCCTAGCCCTAATAGCGTCGGGATCGAAAAGAACAAGAGGTGACCAAGGAAGGTCAGAAAAGAGAAAGGAAGGAGCATGGCACAAGTAAGTGGAAGCAATGCCAGACTCAGCTCGGGGCCCCGTGTCCAAATAATATTAAAATGTCTAACACAGAAATATATGAAATCTATTGTTATCTGTGGCGATTTCAATATCGATTTCCTCAGGGAATCAGATTCCGGCACAATCCCAACAACTGGTTCAATAATCTAATCAGTTCCTTCAATCTTATTACTACGATAATCGATCCCACTCGTGTCTCTGGTTCATCCCAAACATTGCTCGACCAGATAATTGTCAACAATAGACTCATGAATACTTCTCAAGAATTTAAAGCGGGGTATAGCGTCGACTTTGCCCAAATATTAACTTTTGAAGATAAATGAAAACCACGAAATATCCTCTACAAGATTACTAGACAGTTCAACGAAAAATATATAACAATTTTTAAGAACCTTTTACATCAGGAAACGTGAGATGACATGTGTAAGTGTGAAAGCACCAATGATAAATTTAACGTATTTTTTTAAATATTCTTGTAGTATTACAACTCTTGCTTTCCTATAAAACGTAAGTTTGTTAAAGTAAACAATTACAATCGATGGATAATTCAAGGAATTAGAATTTCTTCCAAAAACAAACTTCATTTATATTATCTCCCAAAACTCAATAACCAACCACCCGAATTTCGTTATTATTTCCGTAAATATAAATTCCTTCTGAGAATAGTGATCTATGCAGCTAGAGTAATGGAAAATGACAGACAGATAATAGAATCGAACAACCGGACTAAAACCACGTGGAAATATTATAAATAATTACATATCACCTTCAGAAAATCGTCAAGAAAACATTTCCCTAATAAACGATGGCAAAATTGTATCAAATACAAAGGACATTTCTAATTTGTTTAATTCTTATTTCTAAAAAAAAAATTAGGTAATTATCGAAATCAGTAACTCAAAACCAATGTGCACTAAATACATCCACACACGTACCATATTCTATGTTCACTTCCAAAACCAACTCTAGTGAACTTATGAATATCATCACTTTCTTAAAAAATAATAAATTTTCAGTAGGTATAGATCCGAATATATAGTAGGTATATACCCGAATTTATAGTAAAATCTTCCTCTCACATTGTATTAAAACCACTCACTCATATTTTCAATAGCTCCTTTTTAGATGATGTTCCTGACGTATTTAAAAAAGTTAAAGTGAAACCATTACATAAGAAAGGAAATAAACGTGATGTTGGAAACTATCGACCCATATCACTATTGCCATATTTCTAAAACATCCTGGAAAAACTCTTCTATAAAAGACCTTTAGGCTTCTTATCGCATAATAATATTCTCTCAAACGATCAGCACGGTTTCAGGAAATCCTTTTCAATTAACAGCGCCATATTTTCATTTCTAAATGATGAAACCAATTCTCTTGACCGTGGAGATAATCCATAAAATATTTTTCTTGATTTTTCGAAAGCATTCGATGTAATCGATCACGAAATTATTCTCTCAAAACTGCAATCATACGCCATGTGTGAATTGCCACATCAATGGCTAAATTTATGTAAACCTTTATTTAGAGAATTAAATATTATCCATCTCCCTTGCATATACATTTATGAACTAATCGTGTTTGTTAAGACAGAACTATTAAAATCCCGCCCCTGCTTTAAAAAAAATAGTGTGGTTCACGAACGCAACATTCGTAATAAGGCTAATATTCATCGTCCTGGCGTGTCAACAACTCTTTACCAAAGAGGCCCTTATTATTCAGGAATAATTTTGTATAACTCCCTTCCCAAAAATCTACAAGATATAAATAACTTGAATCTGTTTAAATCCGCGGTTACAAGCTTTTTAATGTGATATTGTTTCCATAATGTGAAATAATTTACAGATTTTAATAAATGAAGTAATGGGAGTTTCAGTTTCCTAATAAATATTGTTTATTAATAGTTTATTTCTAACTGTACGCAACCTTGGCACGGTTGTGAACATTATCTCTGTAGTCCCATTCTGACTCGGGTTTTCCTCCGGTTTTCCTCCGGGTAGTGGCGCATTTTCCTTTGGTGGGAATGTCATTAATACAATTGTTTTATTAATCTCCAATTTTTAGTGCACTAATTCTATAATTTATTTTGAATAATAAATGGATAACAGTTGGTATTTTGGTCATTCTTTGTATAATCGGCAAAAAAAAAATCGACCATCGCGAACTTCAGCAAAAATATTTTTTTCTAGTTAATTACGTTGAAAAATGAGGTATATGCCCATTGATACCAAATTTTTGCCGTTTGTTTCCGTTGAGTCTGTTTTAACATAAATCAAGCCTATATGAACAGCAAATAAAAAATGCTTAAAAAGTACTCTAAGTGATAATTATAGTGTTTTATACGGAAATATTATACTCCTTTTTTTTCAACCATATTATCATTTTATTTTTGTCAAACGAAGACCATTTTTGAGTTCAAAAACGGAAAATGCTATTTTTTCAAAATTAATTTTCCAAAATACAATATAATAGATATTTATTCATTTGCTGTTCATATAGGTTTGATTTGTTAAAACAGACTTGGATTCACTCAATGGTAAAGAACGACAAAAATCCGTTACCTATGGGCATAAATCTCATTTTTCAACGTAGTTAACTAAAAAAACTGTTTTTGTTGAAGTTCGCGATGGTCGACATTTTTGGCTGCTTATCCAAAGAATGACCCATTTATTAAATAATTTCCTTTGTAAATATTAAATCCGCCACTGCCCATAGGCCTTTGATCGGAATTGATGGGATGGTCCCTTGCGTGTCTCCGGAGAGTAACTTAGTTTATTGTCCTCCACGTGGTCATAAGCAGTTTGCAACTGCGTTTTTGGCAATAAAGTTAATTCATAAACTTTGAATAAAATTTCCGTATTTTTGTATTTAATCTTATATAAGCCTCTTCATGACTCATTCACTCACTGATCTAGTAACCATAAGTGTTAGGTACCTTGTACTAGTCGTACAAGCATGAAACTTGGTTCATCTTGTAGCTGGACATTGGCAATGAATGTTAAAATTCCTTTTTTTTGACAATATCAAGTACATTTTTCAGTTATTTAATATTACGTAAATCACACGAAAACATTAGCTTGTGGATGTGCCATGCAAACTTGTCAAAGCCGCCTCGAATGTTTGTTTGTTTACAAAAGTATTGTACGTCTAATGGCGGAGAACTGCAGAAGAATCGTATTGGGATGTTAAGCAAAGTATACTGCAAGATATTTAAGGTATTATTGACGTGTTAAAAGTATTGTGAACAATATGCTTTCAATTGTTTTGTATCTTTGTGCAAGAAAAGGTGAGAAAAATCGTATCTTTGAAAACTAATTTGAAACTGCAACAATGACTAGTTCCCAAACGTAATCGTAGTCAAGTTTCATACGTATGAATAACAGTTATTCATTATTGTGTCGCAAGCGTTTGTGTGAATTATTTGCTCAGGTACGTATATTTATTTAATTTACAATATTTACAATTCCAAAGTGTGTATTTGAATTCGTGAGATACTTGTAAGGAATCTATCATTGACCTTGACAAGTTCAATATAACTCGCTTTGAATGTATTCGTAGATTTGAATAACGTTGTAGTATTGATATTGAAATTCGTTTAACTATTTTGAAAAGTGCAAAAACTATAAACATTATAAATTCTATCGAGTTTTTATTTTATCAATAAAATATGTAATCAACAAGCGGTGGTAATTTGTATAGATTCCCAGATTCATTTTCTAAAGTTTGTTTACGTTCGTACAGAATGAATTTTTAGGCAAAAAACAATAATCATTACTACGTGAAAGAATGTTCGGTTAGTTTTATATTTCACAAAAGTGATCAATGTTCAACATGTAACGTATATATTAATTTATCTAAGAAATTTTGCGTTATCTCTTACAATACGTCCGACAACGGACAGTATTTACATTTCATTTTAATATGAATCGATTCATTGATTCGTTTCAAGAGTTTGTTTACATTCTTAAAGAATAAAGTACAAGCATGAAACTTGGTTTATCTCGTAGCTGGAGAATGACAATGAATGTTTAAATTCCTTATATTTGACAATATTAATTTAAAAGTACATTTTTCGGTAATTTAATATTACGTAAATCACACGATCATTAGCTTGTGGATGTGCAATGCAAACTTGTCAAAGCCACCTTGAATGTTTGTTTACAAAAGTATTGTACGACTAATGGCGGCGAACTGCAGAAGAATCGTATTGGGATGTTGAGCAAAGTATACTGCAAGATATTTAAGGTTTTATAGACGTGTTAAAAGTATACCAAGAACTTAGATAAATATAAATTATAATGTTTACAACCAACAGATCTGTGGAATGCATGTTTTTATATGAAAATCATTTATAATAGTAAATACATACAATAAATCAGTCATTTCGCTGTAAATTTATATTGCTAATATACGGTGCCACCGAAATTTGTTATCTGCTTTTAGATAAAGTGTCACCGGATGCACTATGCGATCGATGGACTTCGCGGTGAATCATTTAAATCTAGAAATAAGGTTTTTCTCCCCCTCTGGATGCCTTAGCACGAGGGCAGTCCGTTAGATGGGGGTCTGGGGCGCAGCCCGTTAGGTGTAACCCCCAGCGAGCAAGGCGAGTCGTTATATATGTAAACCCGTATGTGTAACTAATTGTCTGACTTATTTATATATCAGAACTAAAAAGATACTTCTGCTAGTCGTAGAAACGTGAAATTTGGTATGCTCAAAGCTATAGAACTGGAATGAATGATTCAATTCAAAAAATTCAAAAATTTTAGTTTTGAAGTACATTTGGAGGGATGAAGTTTACGCCATAAAATAACATTGGATTACGATACCACTAGGTTTGTCGATGCGCGGACGGCAATATTTGTGATTGCTTGCGTTAGAATCAACTCAAGATTTAGTTGAATTACAGTTGTTGAAACGTTCTTTTTTTTAGACAAATCGGAAGAGTAATAATGTCTGACGATAATGATGACTTCCATGTTTTGTGTTATTCCATTTCCATATCGTAATATCGTATTTAATATTGAAGATTGTAAAATTTCATCGGACGCGTTACATACGTTTTGCATTCTATTGAAGTGATGATAAAGTCAAAGGCTATGAATTAAAGAAAAAAAATTATTTTTTGTACGAAACATTTCTCTCCAAAATGCATGATTTATTTGGAAATAAGCTGTAAATCGAAGTTACGAACGTATATATATATATATATATACACGTTCTTAAATAATGACGTTTGAGGCAGGAATGAATAGTTTTTATCATGTAAAAGAATGTTAGGTTAATTTTATAGTTCTCGCCAATGTTTTAAGTTCTACTTTAAAGGTATTTATTAATTTTTGTAATAAAATTCAGTTTTTCTGAAACTATTTCAATACGTCCAACAATGAAATATTGAACAACAATATTTGAATTTTATGTTCATTGCAAAGATACTCAGCGAAAACTGTGTGTATGTTTTTCCTTATTTGCGTTATGTTTAAGGCTCTTTACGATACAAAATTTTAGTTCATGTTTCAACGCTTCTTGTAAAATAGTGATATCACTCATATATATTTTATACATATTATTATAAATTAGTATTTTTTTACTCCTTGTATCTTTTGCATGCAGGTAGCCTATTGTTTACTCCTTGAATGCAGTTGATCATGAGCATTGCCACTAAAAGAATAATTTATGAATATCCATTACAATAATGTTGAGTATTGATAATTTGTTTCGATTTATTCTTTCATTTTGTACGTGTGTTTAAGATTTTTTATTATTTAATAACCAATAGACAGGAAATGAATGTAACACATGATTTGAAATTTCACATTGAAATTTTTTGAAAGAACATTGGTTTTAAGCCCCGACAATGTTGCCTAGTGCAGTGGTAAAACAAAAGTTTTAGACTTAATTTATTTCATTATCATATACATTGGAAACGTTGGTATGCATTTTAGAGATAAATTGTTTCGAATGTTCACGAAAGACAGATCTGAGGAAGACATATTTTCATTTGAAAATAATTCATGATAGTAAATACATACAACAAATTTGGTATTTTTCAGTATATTTTCATTGCTATGAATGATACAGTGCAGTAAAAACCTATTTTCTGCTTTTAGATGAAGTGTCACCGGATGTACTCCGCGTACGATGATCTACGCAGTGAATCATTTTAATCTACGTTTCTCTACACGTTTCTCTACACGTCAGAAGGAGCACATTCGTGCTATCTCACGCACTAATACACAGTCACACTTTGCTACACACATTACAGACAATAAACACACTTTCGATAAATTAACAGGTGTCCAAATACTAGAAATTGAAAACAACTACACACAAAGAATTAAACTGAAAACAATACACGTACACAAATCTTTATTAAGAAATAACATAACACTTAACCACCAAATTCTGATTTGAATTCTCCTCTCCTTGTTGGCTGATTTTTTGTAAAATTTTTGCTGGGGTTGAATTATTTTCATCGTCTCAGTAGCGCATTCAATGACAATTTTATAGGCCCCCATAAATTATGTTAGGAAAAGATTTTACGAAAATTCTGTAAGGAAGTGAAATTGGAAATTGATGTTTCCAAAAACCTATTTCTGAATTACATCAGTGACAATAAGGGATATGAGATACACACCAATATAAAACCACCAACATAAATAGATAACATTCTTTTTGGATATCAATGGGAATGTGAGAAAGAATAAAGTTGCAGACATATTACAAAATTCACGCGAGCAAGACCGCGCGTGCTCAGATAGTTATTTTATATTTCTGCCTAGTATTTTCACAGTTTTATATTACATGTTTTGTAACTAGTAATTTTATCTTGTCCTCAATTTATAATAAGATTTCTGTTATTCTTCTTTTATCTTTTATTTACATCTAATGGTTAATGTATGTCTTACAATTAGTAATTTTATATCGTGAGTAATTTTTATTCAGGGCCTGAAGATAGTCGATATTCGACTGAAAGAACTCTCACCTCAAGGAAAAAGAAAAAAATGGAAAGGAAATTACAAAAAAAATAATTGCAATTCGAATTCCGTTTACTCCTTATTAGTGCAATGTGTTGCTCAGTAATGGAACAATGCATATCCCTTATATGTAATAATTGGTTTTTATGTTACACAATACAAGAATCATCTTAATATCGTAAAGCTTTTCTTGTTTACAGTACAGAAAATATCTTCATTGAAATAATATTAGTACCTTTTAATATGTAATTTAATTGTTTGATTTTTTGTATTTGCAACAAAACGGTTTTATGCTACTCATTATAAGTAAGACACTGAGAATGTTAACTGTTAAGAATAGTATTAATATTGGTGTTCCAAAGACCAAAGTCAAAGATCTCTTCCAAGTTTTCCTGGTTCCCGGGCACAATAGTAAGCCAAGACCATTTCATCGTATAATAATAACACAGCAGCGTTTTTGAATTCTAAAATAAAGAAAAAAAAATATTGATGCTTCTTCAGGACCTCATTTTTCTCTTAAAAGATTCCTCGAATTACTTCTTTTTTTTCCTACCCATGCCATCGTGTTTCCTCCATTCTTGCAGCAACAATACAGTTTAAAGGAATTGATTCATCCACTCATGAGCTCCGTCACATTCTTTTAAAAGTTCTTGACACCAGAACCTACCTCAAGATGGAATAAATAACAAGCTACGCTTACTCTCTTCTACTTCTCGCACAGTTTCATTGAAGGTGAACGTGATGAAACAGAACCACGAGGAGTGAAAAGGCTTCTACTCTGAGCTGATAATGAGTTGCTTCAGTTTTTAGTTTAATGACAGAATTTGAAAATTATGGATTCATAAAAGAAAAGATACGTTGATTATCTACAATGCGTCAATGAAAATGCGAGGTGCAATGAAGCAAAATGAAAGATGCATGTTTCATATCGCATAGTTATTACCTAAATAAGAGACAAACTGATAAAACCATGAATTATCTCTGAGCTCTGCAATAGCGAAATGGCCATGGGTGATAATGACAAAGCAAAAGAAACGAAATTACTGAAATAGGTGCATGGGTAATTTTCATTCGAGCAAATCTCGGTCACCCAGGATTTTTTATGCCACAACTTTTATAGACATTAGACGGTTCGCGATAGCATGGTATGTAAAAGCATGGAGGTCTCATTACATTTTCAGCTCCGGTGCCAAACGAAAATAGAGTAGAATGCGTTTCCATGAACAGAGAGGATCGTTGTTGTTTTGGGAAGTGTACCAGGACGGTCGCTTAAAATGACTAACTTCCGCATTGTTTGCATTCAGTATTTTAGGCACTAAATGGGTGGGTTTTGGGCAATGGCCACTAAATTGTGTATTCTTGCAACAAAATGACTTTTCCTCTAGCATGTAGTGAGTAACAAATCTGTATTAAATGTTTAATGAACATTGCTTACTTTCTTATTGGCAGTGCTGCTATCAACAAAGCCCCTCCTTCTTAAGTGTCTCATTCCCATGCTACTTTTTTTCTTTCCCATCTGTAATATCACACCACAAACCCTGATGCGGTGCGAGTATTTTGGTAGAAGCGGGATTCACATAAATACCACAATTCCTATGGTAGTTTTTATCGCTGCCACCAGTCCAGTTTCCCGGATAATTAAACACACGTGTAATAACAATAATTAATGATTTAATACAAATTAAATAAAAATCTGAATTTACAGACGGAGACAAACTCCCAAAATCATTAATACATATATAAATGTTATTACACAAGTAATGCTATCTGAAAGCATTAATTACACATAGATAAATTTGTTGAAGACAACTAATTTGTAAAACCCTCTAGGTTATCAACCTCCAAAATTACAAGTTGAACTGTTACAAGTTCTCCTAACTAGTAATCAGTTTATCTAGACTACCGCAGCAGCCTCACGATTCATCGAGTCTCTGCGACCGATCATAACCAGGTCACATCACACGTAACTGCGGACTCAACTCACACGTCAAATGTCCTCGAGGATCCTCATTCCTTCCAATATATACAGAATAGGAAGTCACGTGACCAGCAAGTAACCACGCCTTCGCTGTCACAACGTGCAACCCCATCCTCTTGGGCACCCCTCAGCATTCCTGGGAACGAAATGATCTCCTCGCGAGGGCGCCGCGGCGGGTCCACGCCAGGTGTTGACCGCCCTTTCTCTTGAGTCTGTCATTGTTTCTACAGTTGGTGAAGGTGTTTCATTCACAACGTCTTAATATTCTTCTTTTCTGAGGTCCACCGACATTATTTAGTGGGCCTCGCCTTGGTCAAACCCTTTCCCTTCAGAAATAATGAAATACCAAAGGGGAGGAGCGCGTGGTCAGCGTCTTCGGCCGCATTCTTCGCCGGGCACTCCCTTTTGTTTTCCGTATTTCAGGAAACGGGTCAGACAATTGCACCTTACAGGGAAAGGCTTAGCATTGGGTCCCAAACCATTCGCACTTCCGTCTTAGCGGCGTCCGGCTAGACTCCGTAAAAATATTAATAATTCACAAACCTCTCGAATGTTTAGGTTCTGACGTTACACCATCGTAGATAGTACACTATCCTTTTGATCCTCGTTAGTTCTTCGTCACACCAACTGTGTCCGATCCTATACCCCTCTCCTTTTTTCTGACAATATATGACAATTGCTTTAGTATATCCATTTGCAAACTTTAAACCCGCCCATCTAAGTCGTTCTCTCTTTCCATAACACAATACATGACAATCTTTCCGTGATCCTCTTCATACGTCTCCCAATTTATAATTTACCAACTTCCAATTTCATATTATTGCACGAGAGTGTATAAGAGAAAGTCAGAGCGGGTAACACAAAGACAGGAGGTGTACGAGATAGCCTAAGAAACTAACAAAATTAGTTAAAACTTTAAATCTTTTGTATTAGTTATTTTTTAGAAGATTATTTCACTTTATTATTTAATAAAAATTACAAATTAGGTAAAGTGTTTTATTTTATTGTTGAAGAACAAAAAGAAAATCGAATTTGCAACACAATTGGGCACTGTAATTACCTGTCTCAACAGATGTTACAACTAACCCATAAGCATGGGGAAAGATATATCATTGCATTTTTTTGGTAAAATGTTATCTGTGGAATAAATACCTATAGTTTTCGTGGTTTTCCTATTTGAATTATTACAGAAAGAGTTACACTATCAATAAATGTTCAGTTAGTGGTAATTGAGTCTTTAGATTTAATCATTTTCAGAAAAACGAATTTATCTTAGCAACAAGCCCCTCGCCCTACGTAACAACAAAACTGCAAACAGCTCATATTGTGACGTAATTTTAGGGTGCTAATTACTGTCAAATTATAATAATATTTTTCTGAATATTTTTTACTCAATGGTGAGTTAATCACAATTTTATTCATACCCGGATCATTAAACCAGGTAAGAAATGAGGAATACCCCCAAGTTTTACCCCTAAGAAATTAGTGAATTTCGAATAATGGCAATTTGTTGTTCATACCTGGGAGATTCCCACGCTTGGAACCTGGCTTGGACCATGCCTGAAAAGGCGTTCGGGAATGAAGACCAACCAATTCGTTGGTGGTAAACCATGTTAGTTCAATAAAATAAAATGAAAAATAAATGAACTATAAAATGCAATATGCGTATCTTCAAGATTTGATTTGTTGGTACATGGTGATATTTTGAAAATTGTTGTTTGCAACTATATAAATTAATGTGTTTTATTTTTTATTATTGATTTTGGAAACTTATTGTAAGTGAAAAATATTTCTTGATTTAAAACCAAAGAAGAAATAAAAATGGTACTCAAATGTAGAGTGCAGTATCGTTCAAATTTCTGTACCATGGTGACTTTGCATTGCCACTGTCCACATCAATCGCTGATAATTATTCCGTTACCGAGCTCAAAGTGATAACTCTAGGCTTCATTGGATTGATTCCTCGTATTTAAGCCTTATTCCGACGGTATGTGACCGGGCGCGCTTGACCAGGAATTTGCCTTATCTCGTGGGAACGGAAGATCCATTATTGCTGAAGGCTCTGCAGGGTGACCCGATTTCTCTCGTGAAATCTCGGTGATCGCAGAGGTATCATTTGCTTTCGGCTCGATGACTGTAGTCATAGACGGTAAATAGATGATGCGGAACTTCGATTTTTTATTTGTCTTCAGGGATTTTTTCACATTTTCTTCGTTTTCTTTCATCTGTACAGCGATTTGTGAATGACCTTGGTCTCCTCTTCAACAGTCCATCGCTCTCTTTTATAACTGGCTTTCCTTCTCTAAACTCTCACTCTTAGAACCGTGGGTCATTCTCCTCGTCCTACATTGTTTCGTCTTGTCCATTGGCTTCCGTTCCATGCTTTCTTTAATCTATTTTCTTCCACACCAGCAACATTTCTCAGTTATCGGTCCTCCTTTCACTGATGGTGCCCACCAAGTCAGGTTGTTAATATAATTCTCTCAACTTCTCATTTCTTAATTTTCTTCACACCTCTCCATTTTGGACCAAACTCTTTGTTCACTGTACGGCAAACCTTTCGCAGAACTTTTCACTCCTATTTTTCCATTCAGCAGGTTTTGATACTTTTTAGTTAGCACGCATGTCTCATATCCATTTAGTGCAATCGGTCTTATTACAGTGTGATTTACAGCTAATTTAAATTCCCTAGATTTGAATATACTATTCAGTGCAAAACTATTTTTATTCAGTGCTATTATTTTGTCTTATTCACGCAACGTAAACAATCGAGTTAGCTTTTATTTAGTATTAATATTACATGTATTTTATGATATTAAAAACAGTAATACAGTTATTCTACGTGAAAAGGGACCACGTTATGTCACTTATCTGGTCAAAATAAGAAGAACCATTCTCAAGAAAAATTCCAGAAATATACGTACATTCATTTTTGGTCACCTAGTATGGGATACATAAATAGATGGAAACATTATCCGTGTCTATTACTCACAAAACTATTAAATACCATCTTCTTTTCATGACACGGCAAAATTCACCTTTTCCATTGATTGTACTACAGCAATGCAAGTGGTAGTTGGAATACAAGCTTACAGAGCAGGCGATGAGATCTACGCGCTTCCAGCTGCAAACAGCAAGGAGAATGTGAAGCTGGAGTTGCGGAGAGACAATGAGGCAGTCATTCGGAGCGAATCAAAAAGCACTACTTAGCAATAACTCACGCTTTTTTTAATTATAAGCTTAAAAAGATGTTGGAGGGAATCCTGAAGAAGGAAAGAAAACTAGCAACAATGTTTCCCATAATCTAATGCATAATAATCCGTGAAAATGTGAGTCGTGGTTACTGAAAAATTGCCTAATTTCCAACCATAAAAGTGAAACAGAACCAGTAGGGGGTGGCCTTGTTAGCTTTTGTATTCTTCAGTTTGTATGAAACTATTTCCTTAATGTGAAACGAATAAAGTGAGTTCGAGTTGCGGGAATCCTATAGTATGGTACTTAAAGCCATGGATCGTGAAGTAAAATATCAAGTTTCGAAATTGCTCTTTAAAATTTCACTAAAGAGAAAACCTTGGAAACTTGACAGATCAATAATACGGAATATAATAAGTTTGGAATGATTGATGCTGTGTTGAGTCAAAAATGCAAGTTGCCCTGACACATCCCTCGAATTAAAAAAAAGCTACTTTGGAAAAAGAGCTCCTGGGTTGAAATGCTTGGACTTGATCTCGCGAACACTATGCATCCATTCTTCTGCTCATCTCAGTGGTATCATATGTATCACAATCGCGCTCATTCTAGATTTCTCATTTTTTCACATATTATAAGTATGTGGAAGCTTGTATAATTAATGTATCACGAAGAAAGGTTTTTGTCTGGAATTCTTTCAAATATTATACTACTCACGAAATATTTTTGAATATTTGTTTGTTCCGATCTCTTCATACATGGATTGGATTGTCATGATAATACTCTGTAAAGCTAAATGCAGTCTGAAAATGCAAAGTGAAAGTTTTTAGTACAATAAATGAAACAGTGTTAGAGACAGGACAGGATGCTGGAGAAAGCTAAATTTTGCGGTAAGATTTTGTGCCAATTGTCCTAATTGTCACGTTTGAGATGTTTACACGTATTGAATATTTATAAATTCGTGGTAGAATAATATGAATTTTTGCGTTACATCATACCCTTGACCCGAAAACGCATTGTTCCCATTTACAAAATTTCGATCTCACACATCTTTCATTACTGTTCTTTAAGGAAATAATTCGCTTTTCGCTGTTTTCTTTCGAAGTACAGGAGAGAACTCGTTCATACGAGTATTTAGCATTTCGTCGTAACCGAACACTGTGAAGGCGAGAAGGCTGGTCAGCAACATAGTTAAGTTTACTTTTAGGGAGCAACGGGGGCCGAATTTGACAAAAATGAGTCCTCGTGAAACCTGAGTGACATCCTTGAGTTTGTTTCATTTTCATTTATGTAGCTTTACAGAGGAATTTTTTTATCCAATCACCTTTCCTGGACAAAAGCCTAATAGCCGCAACTCGAACTGTATTTAAATTTAACAATTTTTTATGTTCACTGTATTGGTGAAAACGAATTTTCATTTTAAAATTTATATTACAGGATAAATGTTCACTTTAATATAAATAAATTTTAATATTACATGACCGTTCAACACAAAAATTCTTGTATTTTATGTCTGCACTTCCTGTATTAAAATGCTATTGGTACGGAACTTTCCATTGCTGAGCCAATTACTCTACAGAGGGCTCCAGAGCACAACATAAAATACAAAATATTTTAAATTGAATGGGGAAACCATCGATGGGGAAACCACCATACTATTTTTATTTCAAGAGCAGGTGAAAACAATTAACTTATTTTTTAGGTGCGTGAAACAAGTATTTACGAATTAAGAGCTACATTAGGTTCAGTCGGAGAAACTGCTCTTGGAACATACTTGAAACGATAGTACCAAAAGTGCTCATCTGAAGCTTAATTGAAAAAGTATCGAAACAAATATTATTGTTTCTGTTCTTGCCCAGTACCAACAATGTAGATAGAACTACGAGAGGAATGCACTTCCGAAAAAGTCCTCCGCATCTGCCTTCATGTCAGCTGTCTCGGAACTTGTCTCCAAGTATTGATGTGGACACACAAAATTGTGGCGCTGGTAATCCTAGATCATACTATAATTTGCATTGAAAAGGCCCTTGGACGTGAGCAGAACCTTTAGACTGTTAGAACGTTTATTCTGTACCTTCCTCACTGCCAGGCTCGCCGTATTCTTGTCTGAGAGCGCTGTCGTAAGACTGAAAGCGTAACCTTGACGGGAAACAGATGTCTGAGGAGGGCGCGTGGGTAAAATTCTTAGTCTTAATGCATTTCACATCAAAAGGTATAAACTATTTGAACAGTGTTTCAGACTATGAATGTCACCCATCGTGTTTTCCGTTAAGGTCATGCGCGCAGCTATACACCGGAAGCTGAGCTGCCTTCGTGTTGCTCTCATCTTGCTTGACTCTCGCATCGCTCTCGCTGTTGCAGACGAGCCGCCGCCCCCCGTGCGCTCGCAGCTGACACAGGCGGGGGCTAACGTGTCGCTGGCGTGTCCCGGCGTATCGGAACACTCGCTGGTGCACACGTTGGAGTGGCGGCGTGGCGGCTCGCGCCTCCTGGAGCACGCGGCTGGTGCAGGCACCACCCTGTGGGAGCGCCGCAGCCGCTTGGCGCTGGCGGCCGACACCTTCGCGCTATTGCTGCGCCCGGCCGCCGCTCACGACAGCGGCGAATACAGCTGCCTCGTCAACAACCGTCCACGCCCCGAGGCCATAGTGCGCCTCATCGTGCAAGGTAGGAGACATTCGCATTCAACCTACACGTTTCAAACATAACACATTTATTCCCAAAATGTATTCTCAAATTCACTGGGTTCCTCTCATCTGTACTCGATTTCTGCTAAAATAAAGTATCCAAAGTATTTCTGTTAGAATCACAGGAGGATCAGTGCCAGAGAGGAATCCTCTCAAATGTAGAAGAAAATTACTCTAAATGGTAATGAAAACTTCGTCTGGGACTGACAAATTATTCTCAAAATGTAGAGGAAGGAGATCACAGATGACAATTTTAGTGATGAACTCCATAGAACCGCTAGACCCTGCGCGAACCATTTCCTCTGATACACGGACTGGTTCAGAACACAAACTTTCATTTGCACTCGCTTGTTATCACCTAGAACAGGTCCATACACGCCAGCGCTCTTCGGAGCTGCAGAGTTTTGCTCAGACTCGCGGTCCAGAGCACGAGAGCGCTTCTTGCAGATGTCACACAGTGGGACGAATCCCATTTGTTCGTTTCCGAATTAGTGATGAAATTTAAATACTCTGTCACGTGTTGTTAAAGTGAATAAAAGTACATGACATTTACACATAATATTATTCTTAGACAAAACAACTTTAATTCTCCAATAATTTAAAAAATTAATATAAAACAAACAACTTATAACTGGTATTTTATAACAGAAGCAAAATAATTTGGCAATTAAATTTAAAAAACAGAAAGAAAGTTAATTAGAAAAATAAGTTGCTATATATTTTAGCTACTTTTCGTACATGTCTCTGTTTTTCTTTTACAAGGCCTTGAATGTTCACAGTAGTAACATATAAGTAGCACTCAATCATGTTTGCATGTGATTGATTGCTGCTTAGTCTCAGAATACCGTTAAATTATGGATTCTAAATTATTAGGATGAAGAACTTCTACGTCTACGACATCTTCATGACCACAAATATCACTGCTTTGCGTTCTTCACTTTTGTACTTTTCATACTTTGACTGATTAGCATTACAATGTCACTGTACATTAAACATATTCACGTGTTTAAATATTTTGTGTCTCATCAAGCATTCGGAATATCCCCTGCATACCACAAAAAGATATAAATGTTCCCATTCAGAATTAAAAAGATGACGAAGACTTGCTTTCGAAGAAACACACTTCTTCCGCCATATTGCAAGAGCATTCCACTGTAACCGACGACATCGCAACGATGCTCTTCCCATGCGCTCCAGCTGTTTGCCCCGCTGCTCCTCGGAACTATTTGCTCCGGATTGGCCTACGTGAACGACCCTGACCTAGAACATCCCTTGTTATCGTTTAGAATCACTTGTCTAGAAATAGGTACGTAAGAATCGTGACCTGAGATGTCATGAATCTTACCTCAAATCACTGAGATCTGATTTCTTTGTACTCTGGCGCGTATAATAAATGCTTATTCATTCATTAAACTGGAATTCAAAGATGAATTGTGGGAAAGTCTTCGTTCCTTTTTTAATCTTGTCCTTTCGTTCAGTTGAAATGCGTAGTTCAAATTAAATGTCCGTTTTTAAGTGTACGAGGAAAATATGTGTTTCGTAATAAAAAAGGAAAGTTTTGATATTCAGTATACTGGCATTGACACATTAATTACTCATTTCAACAATTTTATATACTTGTTAGAGCACTCATTTCTTGAATTCGTATTACGTAAATCCGTAACCTACAAAGAGTATGAAGAGAAAAAAAGCAAAGGACGATATATGCACAAAGCGTTCTCGACTTATCGACGTGACTTATGTGGAGAATAAACGCATTTTAATTCTCCTGAAATTTTACAACAAATAGCACTTCAATTTAAGAAATATTCCGTAACAATTTTCATCCATCAATCACTTCAAGCCCCTAATCCTCTTCCTCGAACTGCTATGCAGACTCAATTTGAGAGGAATCCCCTCACTTTCAGTGGAAACGCATATCCATGGGCAAGAATATATCTCTAAACATTAGAAACAAATCCTGACGATTCTAAGTTAGTATCTTGATTTTTAGAGGAAATTCTTAAATTAATTTACTAGAGGAATTAGCCTCTAAGATTGATAATCCTTTTTTCGGATGAACAATTATATTAATTTGGAGATATTGGATATTCATTACTACATGTGAACATTTTTCATACATCTCACTTCTAAAGGCTTTGATTTTTTCACACACTCATTGTAAAATTCTAAAACCAAACTCAGGTCTTCCAGAAAGGTGTCACCCTAGCTAATCGTCATGAGAGTGTCATCTAGAAGGTTAAATGAGCTCGGGTTAAAGTAATTTGTTAAGTTAACTTGAAGTATTCCTTATTATCCGTAAGTATTTTCATATACATAATGTGACGTAACACTCGTTAAAATATAATGGATAGAAATTGCCTGAAAACTTACGAAATTCTTTCTCTCAACAACATTTGTTGTGAATTCTATTTGAGTTTAGTTTATACACATTCTTTAAAACTTATTCTTAGATTTGCCCGACTCCCTTGGACCATCACCAAATGTCGATTTGTGTTTGACTATTGAAATCTCAGAACTGTGAGATGTCATGATTTGATACAGGTTCCTGTGTGGGCAAATCCTCATATTCTTCTAGTATTAGTTTGCAGTCTGTTTTCGAAATATGACCTCGTCACGTTTCTTTATAATGGCTCCTAGATGGAAGAGTTGTTCGCAATCTCTCTAATTATCCACTCAAAATGTCGGAATAAGGTAATAGTAAAATGTGATCGAATGTCACAACCACATTGCAAAATAATATGAAGAAACTCATCGTACTCGGTGAGGGTGAATCTAATTGGAATCTGAAACATAATACCAGTGATCCCTATTATTGTCATTTATTTCCACTATCGTTCAACAAGTCCCGGTTAAAAGTGACGATACTGAAGAATTAAACCTGCATCGGCGTTATGCATGAAGTGTTTTGTTCCAACGGCAGCGATCTAGCACGTCAATCACATTCATTGAAGGTATTCAACTTGAACGCATTGAAACGTAAATTCACTGTTGCACACTGATCTAATACCCTTTCTGGGAAAGTTATTTGAATATTATTTTTTACCTCATTTTGGACGATTTCAATGAATTAAATTAAACGAAAATCCACATGAATGTGTTTGAAATGTTTTTATGATAAAGTTCACTTTTCACCAGGTAGAGTAGAAAATTATTATATGATCAATTGTAAATTAATAATAAAGTAACTCTGTGAGTATTAATTGGATCAAAAAAGTTGTGGTCGGGGTATGTTTTTATTTTTTTCAATGTTACGTATTATATTTACCATTTGAAACAGTACGAAGTAAACAATCATTTACGGTGGGTTTTTTCTGAACTTTTCAATTGGGGCCAGGAATGCGAGTCTGCAGGGTTGATGAACTCTTTAAAAGCGATGTAAAACTATGATTACTTTGTGTGTCACATGTTTCCGATATCTATACCCACATACCCATACACTGCGATACACAACTCTACCCAGCACCCGATTTCACACAAGCATGCCGCCTTCCATTCCATGATGCACCGTATGCTGAGTATTCAACTTTCAGAAACTAACCTTCAGAAAGAAATTCTTTTCATAAAACAATTTGCCCTTTCAAATGGTTACTCCACTAAACTCAATGATATTCTCGTAACAGAAGACTACAAAGAAATACAATTGACAATCACACCGCACTCACACCTATTTCCCTAGAAACAAATAATTGTGTAACTTTACACAAGAAACCCTGTACTCAAGAAAGGAAACAAACTCAATGTTGGAAACTATCGACCAATTTCTCTTCTACCCACTTTCTCAAAAATCATAGAAAAACTGTTCTATATGCGTCTTCTTGATTTTTTATCAAAAAATAACACTCTCTGACGATCAACACGGTTTTTGGAAATCCTTGTACACTACCAGAGTCATATATTCATTCTTAAACGATGTTACCACATCTCTTGATCATGGAGAAAATCCTAAGGATATTTTTCTTGATTTATCCAAAGTATTCGATGTCATCGATCACGTAAATCTCCTTTCAAAATTACATTCTTTTGGCATTCGTGGACTACAACAATGGCTAACTTCCTATTTGAAAGATAGGCTTCAAGAAATACTGCACTGTTATTGCCCATCAGAAACAATGCCACTTACTTGTGGAGTTTCCCAAAGTTAAATTCTTGACATATACTCTTTTAGTTGTGAGTGAACATGTCATCCTACACATCAGATTGCAAAATGGTTCTTTTTGCTGACGACACTAATTTACTATGTAATCACGTCAACGTTAAAAAGGGTTTTGGTTTCTCGTCCTCTCGTCTTGGTTTCATGCAAATCGTCTCATTTTAAATACTGACAACTGTGTATGTCATTTCACAATAGTATCACAAAATCGTTATCCCAGGTTTCTCTTTCGTTAAACTGAACACAATTAGAAACTATTACGAATACAAAATCCTTAGGTCTCCATATTCAAGACAACCTCAAATGGAATTGTCACGTTGATAATCTTAATTCCAAACTAAGCAAATTGTGTTACGCATTCCAAATCTTAGTTAATGTAGTTAGTCCACATATTTCCAGTTGCGTATATTTTGCACTCTTTACTCCCATTTGCAATACAACATTATCTCCTGGAGCAATTCCGGTTAGAGCATCCAGACTTTCAAATTCAAAAGAGGATCGTTCCAATAATTTCAGAATCTCACCCCCGAAACCCTTGTAAACTTTTATTTAAGAAATTAAATATTTTAACACCTCTCTTCATTTATATTCATGAAACGGTTTTTGTTAAGACCGAGTTAGTAAAGTGCCTCCCTTGCTTCATACGAAGCTGTCTTGTTCACGAATATTATACTCGCAATAGGCAATAATTCATCGTCCTAGAGTGTCAACCACTCTTCGTCAAAAAGGGCCATATCATTCAGAATCGTTCTGTATAATTCCCTCCCCAAAGACGTAAAATATATCATTAAATTGAATCTCGAAGCCGCTGTTGAAAGCTACCTGCTCCACAATTGCTTCTACAATGTAAAATAATTTATTGATTTCAATAAAAGTTAAAATCGTCTAGAACTTTAACACGCCATTGGTATAGTACTTTGAAAATAACTGATAATTCCAAAACTTTTTTCCTGCATGCTTGTATTGTGCCTTATTATTCATACAAGTTTAGTTTTATCTAAACTCAACCTTGGCACGGTTGTGTACATTAATTCTGTTGCCCCATTCTGGCCCGGGTTTTTCTCCGGTTTTGCTTCGAGTCGAAGTGGATTTTTTATGCAGGTTATATACACACTTGCCTAGGGGTGTCGTTCATTGAAATAATTAATCTCGAATGTAGAAATATTTTAATAGTTACAATTTATAAACAATATTTTACTAATAATCTATAGTTTATGATAATACGTAGGACTACTTGTGAAATAACTTTTTTGTGTTTTATTAAATACAAATCTCTTGGTACTCTATTAATATTATGACATATACCGGACTATTTTTATTCTCATCTTAGGAGTGTGCTGAAATGTTAATCCATCTCTACCTTAGGGCCCTTATAATGTTCACTTCGCATTGAAACCCCTGAATCCCGTACGAAACACACTCTCCTACACATTGCTCACAACCAAATTAAACAAATGTTGCTATGCAATCTAAAATGAAACTGTCATCACACTTTACTGGTCAAATTGGAATTTGGCATACACCTTAAAGAACATTTAAACGTACTAAAATACAAGACTGAGAAATCTCATTTTGCTTCACATCTGTTAGATTCAAATCACTCATTTAACCTGAACTCGCACACACATACTAAAAATAGAAAAATATTATGACGGATATATACTGGAACCAATTCACACTCTGAAAGCAATAAACCAACACATACATCTTAAATGAACAAGTCATCTGCTTTCTCCCCAATAGCAACTCTCACCCTGTAATCCATTTCGCATTCATTTTCTGGCAGAAACCTTACCACCCACCCACCTTGTCAAAGACAGAGAAGGTGAAACACTCGGCTTACACTTTTTCTGGTTCAATTTGTCGACCCATTTTAATTGTTAAAAAATTATTTTTCAAATAAACGGTTAATCATTCAATAATCTGCATAGCTTTTACAAATCTTAAACCAATTAATTATGATTATGAGTTTTAAAACATCTGTACATGTTTAAATTCATAGCTCCGACATATTATTCTTTTATTATTTCTACTACCAACAATGCTGAGCAAAGAGAGATAGTCAAACGAAGAGACCGGACTGAATCTCACATTCTGTTTATTAATTCGTTAGGATTATGACAAGGACTCGAATCTTAACCTCTGATTGAACATTCTTCATTGTCACGAGAATCACGTTTGAGCACTAGAAATTACAATCAACATAACCGGTATTTCGCGGACACCGATCCGTACTCCCCTCGCACGTAACTCCAACTGCTGTCATAAAGACATTTCCCGGGCCCTACATTTTTTCAGGTTCACCAACCTGACCAAACTCACGTTCGCAATACGACAATATCGCTAACACAAATTTCATTCTTATTTCTCATTGATTCATGTACAGTCACTGATCAGGAAGACGAAATTGAATGACTGAATTACATCCCATATTTTTAGAGAAGAGTATGCAAGATGAATCAGTAATATTTAACAACAGGATTAGTTAAAAACATACTAAAAATAGCCTACTCTACATAATCGTGACATTTCCAACTTACCCGATAACTAGGATTTCCACGCAAGAACTTATTCTTCCAATGGTGCTTAAACAATCTACCTATAGCAAGAGAGGTGGGTACTGCATTATGGTTACCGGCTGGCACAATGCACTGTTTTACATTGTGGACAAAGTAATTGGATATCTTTTGAAGTCACCGCTCGAAATTCGCAATATTCAGCCGCCGTTATAAATTGCGTCGCTTTTATTCCCGACTAGAAAATTTCCAGGAACGTCATTGCGTTATGTGAAAATAGATTTCATTCTGTTATGCAACGCGTAAATACACGCATTTTTATTCAAATAAATTTTGATTGTACGCTGTGGTAGTAAATGACGAATATTTACTTATAAACATTACTAGCCCAGGCGCTAAAAATGACGATATTCATGAAATACGGGATAATTAGGAGATCTCACTTCATATTTTAGACACAAATTACCGCAGGTATATGAGACACTCCACTCGAGTTTCGAACACAGGATGGAAAAACAAATTACTTTGATGAAGATGACGTAAGAAGTTGATAAGTGTTTGTTTAATGTTTAGTAACTGTACTCTAGCGTCTGGCGATTCAAAACATCACGGAACAAACAACGGTATTTTACAATATTTAAATATCCTAGAAAAATCGTTAAAAAGTTAGTTTGATTTTGTGATATGAGATTTTCGAGAAGCCAAAATGTAATATTTTCCAGAAACACTCCATCATGAACGATTGGATGATTTTCATGGAGTATACTCATCATTTATTGGTTGGTGGAGGAATCTCGTCTCCTGGTGATATGAGGCAGATAAACGCACGGAGGAGACAGCTATCAATTAATGCGAGGGTAATTTCCGCTGAAGTTAACTGAAGATTCACATGGGACTCCGTACTTTGTGTGGGAGGGTAACCAACTTAATATCAGGAAGTCCAACCCCTTTGCAGGGCGAACAAGTGAAGGCGATAAACACTCTTCAATATTGAATCCCCTTTCTAGGATACACATACTTGCTATTTAGACGTTTTCTTTATGTGCTACAAGAATTGTGATAGCATATTGCCAAATCTTTTGTTGTAGACCTCGCAATGTGTAGCAATACCATTTTCTGCGGAATTGAGCCAGCACGATTTGTCGACAAAACTGTCGACGAAAATGACCGAATTTGCCATCCTTTTAAACAATCCAAAATCCACTTTTTTCATTATTGAACCTAGAGCTTTGCTTGACAGTCAATTCAAAACTTATAAACGAAAAATATTTTGATTAATAAATCAAGGTATTCTCGCGAATAACGGAAGAATATTCCGGGCTTAATTTTGTCGTGGTCGTTTTTGGATTACTTAAAAAATTCCACCTGCAACTGCGTAGGGTACCTTCATTCATGTGGCTGACCAGAACAGTGGCAAAGTTAGCTGGACTGAATTTATTTCTCGACCGATTCGAATATGCTTGGGTTCCAATGAAAACTATGACTTTGCCCATTTGTTCTGTGGCATTTTCATGTTTTGCTACCCCGAGGTGTTTTTAAATTTTTCTCTAATAAAATATAGCTGTTTCCGGAAGACTGTATACCCAATCAAACTGACTACGGAATGGTGAAACTTATTATTATCGATGTTTCTGAAACTTCCCGATTTTGGACACTTTCACCTTTTCAATAAAATTACTTAGTTATTACAAAAAATATATAAAACCAATATTAATTACTCAATTTCTGCCAACTGGTAACAACAAGAATAATTACGTAATGAAATTTCGGTAAATACTTACTGATCCAAACATTATGGAAAATTATATCCGCGTGTTAATGTTATTAACAAAATATTGAAAGAAACGTATTTATTCACATATATAGAAAGGTAAATAACGTAATATTTATTGTACCGAGTAAGTATTCACACACTTACTCATAATCAATAGCAGGGACCGCTGGGTTGACCTCGTAACTGCATGCCACTACGCCAAAAATAGAGCTGGAATTCTAGAAGATGATTGACTATCCAGGACATATAGGAAATTGTTGTGTCCCGATACGGAAAGAATCAACAAGACAAAATAAAACTCAACAACGGGTTTTTATTTCCGTAATTGTTACAGCGAACAATTATGTCCGGGCCAAGCGGACTACAGTTGATACCAGAGGCGTAGCGAAGTCGTTATCGAAGAGTCCAGGCGATCCAATGTTCCGTAGTTCCGTTAGAGTTTTCCTGGGTCGAATGCTGAGTAGTCGTCGTTGTAGATGAGGCTTGTAGGCTGCGGTGACTCTTTATACTCTCTCGGCTCGCTCCGCTTCCTCTTCCTCTTCTACTAAGGGTCGTTCTGCCGCCCTATATATATCTTTCGCCCTGGAGGCGGCGGTGGCGATTTTCCCGCCAGCTTGATGGCGGCGGTGGCGGTGGCCATGCGCGGCGAGTTGCTGCGCTGGCCGCCTGGTGGGGAAGGAGGGGCTCCTCTTTCGCTTGTTTCACTTGCGTGCGTCCGGCACGACGTCGGCCGGGGCGGCCCGAGCTGTCCCGACAGCTGTTGCGACCGCGGCAAATATGACTTAGTGGTACGCATACCACAGAAATATAGGAGATACGATTTGTCGATTAAAAATAGTCTTATCATTTGTTGAAATAAATAAAGACATTACATAGTTGTGAATGAAGAAAATTGGAAAGGTTCAAGAACGTCGATAAAAATAGACATTTTTTATTTCGGGATTACTTCGACAAGCTATACGCTAGCTCGGAAAGGGCAAAATTTATAGGCAAGTAATTTAAAATCAGGAATGACAAAAATCTTTCGGGCAAAATTAAGCAAAGTGAGAGGATTCATTTGACACTAACCACCCACGAGCCGATTACGAAACAAAATTCCTTTAGGCCCACTTCATACTTCCCGCTCGCCAGAAGGAGCCTCAGGAGCTCTGTATCGGGTGCAATAAAATATTGCGTTGTGGTATGGAATGTGAGTCCTGTGGTCAGTGGTTGCACGCTTCGTGTAGCGATGGAATATCTAGCGCTACTCCCGAGAATGAGGAATTTATCTGCGGGAGATGTTGTGTAGAACGAGTCCAGCGATTGGAGAAGGAATTACAAGCTGCAAATGAAGTCGTAGAGGACCTTCGCGCCAGCATGCGTAAATTGGAATTATAACGAAATACTACAGAACGAATCAGTCGTGGAAAAAGTTAGTCACAAAACAGCATGTCCTGTGTTAGGTGACTCAATCGTTCGTCACGTGACGAAGGATGACAACACAATGAAGGTTGAGCGTTATCCTGGCATCCGGATGGAGCAACTTCGGCGGATCATGAAGAATAGGGATTTTGGCAATCCGAATTCAGTAGTTTTGCGTGTAGGAACTAACGACATCAAAAGATCACGAAATATCGATTACATGATGGGAGAGGTGTATGATCTGGTTCCTGCTACGAAATAGAAGTTCCCTCGTGCCAACATTACGTTGAGTGGTGTGTTGCATCATACAGATGTGTGGTGGAGAAAAATCGGGGCCAACAATAATCGGTTTGAGTGGGTATACAATGCACTCAATGTGACCTGCGTGGACGCCAGTAGCTGGATCGATGAAACTCATTTTGGTCGAGACGAGCTTCACCTAAATCGGCGTGGAGCGTCAAATCTGGGCAAGATTTGTACCCCTCTATCTAGATGTTCTCAACCAACCTCCTGGTTTGAGATGGCAGAGCGGTTGGAAATAATAAAAGCGTGAGAAATGAGGCGGCGAGGGAGGTGATAATGGCAGCGATAGGGCTGAGGGACGGGCGGACGACGGTGGGGCGACGCAATAGTTATGGATTTAGTGCAACACGATCGATTTTGAGCACAAATTGCGAAGTCAGAAATTGATTAGCGTGTTGTCAAATGGATTAGTGAAGTTCTCTGAGATCGCTCACAACAAGTTAGAATTGTACTTCTCTACAGAAATCACGGTGACGTCGTGAGTACTTCAGGGAAGCGTTTTGGGTCCACTTCCTTTTCTTGCATATATTGGTATGCCCCTTTTAACACCTCTCCTATAGCGTGGTCCTTATACTGGAGTTCGTAGTGAATGGAAGCAATTCTTACTACGATTACCACTAATACAATTACGCCCTGGATAACTCGAAGGGTAACCTAGGTGCACCAGCGAGATTTGCACTGGGCGGCAAATAAATACCTCCAGAATGAACACACTAATCCAAGACGGTGGATTTTAAAAACACAAATATTTATAGTTCCAGGACCTGAGAGTCGTCCGACCAGCGGCACGGTTAGGAAAACAGTTCAACCTAAATAATACCTTACTGAATTAATCGCTTCTGTCGGTACAAGTATTCCTTGCAATTTGACTGACAAAAACCAAAAAATTAAATGAATTCCTAAATGATCCTACTTGAAAGTTTCCTAAATAAAATCTATCTAACATCTGACATAGTGTACAAACATAAAATAGAGCAGGTAAAACGAAGGGAAAAAATGGTTGATTGTATCACAGAAACGTAATTCGTTCAACAAAACATTTATTCATGAAATAATTCAGTAAATAAGACTAATTAAAATAGTGAAAATCATACTAAATTGACTCAGACCATTGATTAACCTGGACATTATTTACACAAAATAAATTATTAAATACTCTTAACATTGAAACATAAACTTTACAAAATTACAGCGAGAACTACCCAAAATCACTGATCGCATAATTAAGTCTCTTTTCAGACCAGAAAGAGTCCTCTACGACTCGTAGTTCGACGATACGACGCCGTACACGTGACTATTATGCCTTGGGTTGTCTTCAGCGATCCTTTTCGATCGTAGCGTTGACAATTCAGTCCTTTTGATCGTAGGACAAGTTCAAAATCAACCGATTCTCGTGAGCAGCACCGCTTGCCACAATTCAGTTCTGAAGCCGAATGCTAGCGAGAATATTACTGATTGAATCGTACAAGTCTTTGACGAAAATAAAAGTCCCTTTTAAAACGTTTTGATTTCCGTGCAGTGTTTGCACACTTGCCCTACATCTAATTTAACAACGCATACATTCTACTACTGCGCTACTGAGACTTCTTGTCACCACAAGTGTTTGTAAGTAAGAGAGAGTTCTACTCAGCTGTATTGCGCTGCGCTGTGTAAGCCGTGAGGAGGGAGGGGCTGCCTCTCTCTGATTGGGGAATCCTTGACGCGCTTAAAGCACTCGACAGAGAGACCCGACAGCCTCGACACTCCGCCTTCGTAACAAAAACACGTCTATCGCCGCGCGCAATTTAAATGCTCTGAGCGCAATTAAAATCAGCCCATCACTTAATTGGGTGAACTAATTGTTCATCTCAATATTAACGACACATCAGAGCATATCAATTCGGTAGTGCGCTTATTTGCAGATGACTGCGTTATATATCGAAATATTAAAAGAGACAGAGACCATAATATATTACAGTGCGATCTAAACAAATTATGGAAATGGACTGAGACGAATAAAATGATAATAAACCCTCTAAAAAGTAGATCTTTATATTTTATGTCTAAATAAAAAATAAAACCTGCTCTGAACTCTATATTAAATTATCAGATAATTCCTGAAGTTTCAAGTTGTAAATACTTATGTTTTATAATTTCTTGTGACTTAAATTGGGTAGCACTTGTTAAATACACTACGCAAAAAGCTTGGAGAGCGCTGAATGTCGTGAGATGCGTATTTAGAAAAGGGAACTCGAAATCTAAAAGCTTGGCATACACTTCTTTAGTTCGAACTATACTGGAGTACTGTGCCGCTAGCTGGGATCCTTATAGGGAGGGTCAGATCAATGAATTAGACCGGGTAAAATGAAAGGCTGCAAAATTTGTTAGGGACAACACGTAATGTTAATTTAGAGTGGAGCACACTATCCAATCCAAGGAAGTTCGCGCATCTTTGTGCTTTCTTTAAAGCCTACATGGGAGAGCCTGCGTGGAAATCAGTGAATGCTAGACTACACAAACCGAATTACATTAGTCACGGTGACCACAAGCGTAAAATAAAATGTAGGAAACAGAAAACGGATATTGGGAAATACTCCTTTGTGAATAGAACCATTGTAGACTGGAATAACGTACCTGCAACAACACTTGCGAACTTACCAAAAAGTGTAAAATGTTTACTCAACCGTCTTCTTACTTCTTCAAAATAGGAGCACATGTGAAATGTAGTGTATTGTAGTGTAGAGAAGTGATGTGAAGTGTGCGTGATTGTTCACAGTACTCCTGTTTTGGTTTTATTTTGTATAGTTATTAATTTCTTTTAAGTATATTATAGCAACTATTTTTACGTTAAGGGTATAGGAGGAGCAATGATATATGTGGGTATATTGAAGCATGCTTGTACGTATGAGTGTGTGACTGTATCTGTTTGTAAGCGAAAATGTTTTTGGATACGTATGTGAATATACACACACATAGGCCCCATTTAGATTATTAATTTCTTAAATGTAATTTCGTTCTCGTTTTATGAGTACTAATTTTCTAAGCATTTTATTTCGTTTGACTGTGTATTTTATATATATTAGGGCGAATATTTAACATTTAATTTCTTATTATTGTATTATGCATACTTTTATTATGTCTTCTTTTCCTTCTGCCACCGAGCATTGCTCACTTGCACATTAATAAATCATTATTATTATCATCATCATCATTATTTAGTTCTCTCAACTTGTGTTTGTTTTTCTCTCAGCAGTGGATTCTTAAATCAAGTTCTGCTGGGAGGAAGAATCTATTTCAGGTCCAAGAACTTTCTGGTAATGTGGGCTGAGGGCAGAATGACGCTGTGTTGCAGTCTATTTATCTCATTGGTGTTGATTTCGAGTTTTTTAATGGAATTGACTAGGGATTGGGGTACTAGTCCTAGAGTAGATAAAATGATAGGCACTATGATCACTTCTTGAACATTCCAGAGTTATTTTACTTCAAAGGCTAGTTGTTGGTATTTTGATATTTTGTCGTTCTTTGTTTTTTCTAGATTGTTGTAATTTACGACAGCAAAATAGATGATACACACTTTTGATACACTTATTTTCCAAAGGATGACATCAGGTCTGTTGTGAATTGTTGTTAGAGTGAGAATGCTTCTGTCCCAGTACAAAATATTCGACTTCAAAGCATCTTGCAGGACTGGTTGAAGTTTATACTGATGGTCTGGTGGTATGGGATTCTTAATGCAGTTCAGTGATTTTGCAATTTCTACAAGAATTATTTTTCTCATGTTGTTGTGTCTAGTTTTGTAATCATTTTGGGCCAAATGTGTGTCTATTGCTCGAGAGTTTCTTTGGTTTGGTTACATCGGCGACATGAATCTGTAATTCCAGTTTCTTTTAGAATTATTTTCCTGTAGTTTCTGGTTGGTGTGACTCCGTCTTGCATTGATACTATGAAGTCTTCTGATTCTGGGAATAATTTTCCGTTCATTAACCACTTAACTGATTCTATTTTATTTATTTTGCTGTTGGCCAGTTGGTTGGGGTAGTTCCCGTGTATTGGTTTATCTTGCCAGGTTGTCATTCTATTTTCTTGTATTGGTTTAAGTAGAGGCTCATTCAGGTGACAGGGTGTATAGTTTTCATCACTGGTTGTAATTGATTGGTGAAGTAATGAGGTATACGCTTTATTATTATTATTAATATTATTATTATTAATATTATTATTATTAATATTATTATTAATATTAATAATAATAATAATATTATTAACAGCTGACGTGGCCAGACCTCACGGGCCAACTAGTGCAACTAATGAGTTTGATCACCTTTAGAGGCAACTTCTTCATATTTGTTTCGTTTAAGGGATTAATGTGAAAATATTGCATCTTTAGAGTTTGGCAAGAAGGAATGAGAGGACTCAAATTGCACAAATTGCTCTCCAACTCTACACTCCTAAAAGATATGAAAACAGTTGTAGATCTCAAATTTGCTGTATTTACGTTATCATATTATATGATGTTACATGAGAACTGAAAAACGGATTATGTAGGAAAGTTCATAAAGTCATAAGCACAAAGAATAGCAGTTGTCGAGGTATGTATCAATGAATGAAGAGTTGTTGAAAGGAATCCTTTATGAGTTATTCATAAGCTAACGTAATTGACTTCAACAAATACGGTACTCCTTAAGTCGAAAAATGTGTTAATATAGCGATTTATACTGGTGGACTGGGTAAAAGGAAATTGAATTCCCGTGTTCTAGTATTTTTGTTATCTTGTTGTGATATGTTGTGAATGAAAAAAAATGTGAGAAAACAGGCTTTGGGAAGAGAATTTCCTAAAACATTGGGACGTATCACGTAGAGAAGTGATCTTCTGCCAAATCTCGAAATAAAAATGAAATAGGAAATGTGTCGTCCACCTAGTACTAAAGAAACATTAAACTGTTCATGTATTAGTAAAAGTTGTGCAGAATGTCCCGTCTTGGGTTTAAAAACTCTGTGATACAAACTTGCTGACAATCTTGAAATTTAATATCTTTTTCGTATTCCCTAACAAATGGCGCAGGGTAAACTTCCAAACAAATAGTAAACGAGGGGGGGAGTAATTTTGAAATTTACTATGGAAACCCTACTTTTTCATAGTAGATGCGGAAAGAAATATAGCCTGACTTTTATTTGTAATATTTTTGTTTTATTGCAAATGGTGCTGCAATCGAATAAATTGGACCTACTGCTCCCAACATAGAATAATAAGTCATTACTTATAATATAATTCTTGGTGACTTTTGATTCAACATTTCATAACGAAATTGCATTAAATAACCAATTTATGCCGTAAATATTTATATTACGAGAAACTTGGAAATTCCAAATTGAGTCTTTATTTTTTTGCTGTAGGAAACCCTAAAATGTGGAAAATTGAGAAACTTTCTAAAAAGAGAGTACTACGATTAGTTAAAAAATACAAATACCATGGTAAATATAGTGTGTAACGATTATGTCACATCTTGGCATAAACGTCCACGAATAATCACTGTGAATAATAGACATATTTAGTTTACAATACAAAAAATAAATGGCCAAAAAATATTAATATTGAAATAAAAATTTGTTTGTGTGTGTGTTCGATGCAACAATGAGTAATTTTCAATGAAGATTCATAAAGAATTACTTTTATGAAGTTAGCAGGCACTTGTTATAGTTTATTTCATTGCAGTGCCATTTGTAACAAAAATATTATAAAAAAAGTTAGTCCTATGTCTATAGACAATCAAAATCTGCCATAAGAAATAAGGTTGGCATTTGAAATTTCCCCTCAAAATTTTATAATTTTCTTTTGGAAGGTTTGATGGAAATTGAGAAAGAATGTGATATCAAATTTCAAGATTTGCAGCAGTTTACTTCAGTTTATTTCTCTGAGTCTTAGAAGACCTGGATTGATGGCCTCGGTAAACTGTATATCTACTGGCATAAGAGTCGCGGCTTTTCGAAATTTCCATCGTTTCAACTTCAAACAGTCAAAGAAGGGGAGACCTAAGTAGGTACGCTGACATAACGGTAATATCACGGGAACTATTGGAACTGGAACTAAGGCAATAGTGTAATTTGGCGTCATTTGTCCCCCACACTAACATGTCAGTATTCATTACGTGGCTCCGGCGAGTGATTGAGGTGCAATAACGCCCGAGCTCAAAAATTGACGAAAAGTAAGTTTTTAACCGATAGTTTGCTGGTTTTTGTTTATATGTATTATAACTTATTTTATTTTATGTGTTCAGCATTATTGTGGTGATATAAGTAAAGTTTTATAATGTAAGTTCATTTTGAGGTGATAATCTTAGTAGCGAGTTTTATGGTGGGATCCATAGTCCTCATTTGAGTGGAGTATGAGTGTAGCTTGATTGAGAGATGTAGTGATGTTACGAGAACAGTGAGAGGTATCTTGATATGTTTCCGTGCGGAGTGTTTTATCTTGCGAAATTTTGTCTCAGAAATTGAATGTATCACTAACCATGTATGGTATTTCGATGTTTTCGTGACTGAGAGTTGCCCCTAGTTTGGTTTAGATTTGTTTATTGTACCGTGCGTTGTGAGAGGATTGTTAAAGGCGTGGATGAGTACGTGTTTTATATTCATTTCATTTCTATTCATACATTAATCAGTTATTATTTTGTCGTTTCTTTCATGTTTATTAATTATTTTCTCTCAATTTCAATTAATTTACATTTCCTCAGTATTTTAGATGCTCGCATCTTTTGATAACTTTCTAAAGTATTTTCTTTTAGCTATTTCGTTTCATAAGTATCCATCCTCTTAATAATAAAATTCATTCTCTTTATTATTTGCGAATTCCAACAATTCATGAAGAAAACCAAGTATAAAATGAATATCAACAAAACATACCAAACTATAATGACACCAAATAATATTATACAACCACGATGTAAGCCAAGCAGCACAAATAACACTATTACATCACATTCCTCACTCAAACGACACTCAAGAGTCGGCGAACTGTTTCTCGAGACTCATTCAAGAATCACCCTCAAGTGAGATTTGAGTGTGAGTGTGCCTCAAGTAACAACTATGAATCCCGCACTTAATCTGGATGAGTTGCACAAAGTTGTTATTTTCCAGGGCGAAGTGAATTGTTTCAACTTACCTCGTTTGTTTCAAGTCTCCTCAGTTTTAATTAATAACCATTGAAATAACACAATATTTATGTTTTTTATTTCAAAATTCCAAATAAATATGAACGAAAAACTGTTGAAGGCAGGGACTGGGCTTATCAAGAATACACGAGGGGTGAATTTCTGTATACAGGTATTTGTGAAAACTGTTTGTCTGATTAGGAACACAAAAATATATTCCTTCAAACAAACTGTTATTTTCTCTTCTCTTCTATTATACTCATAAATAATCAATTAACCTACTTAATTTATTATGAAAAGAATGTAACATTAGAAGACTGATTTATTTATTTTATGCGTATCAAAGATGAGTTAGTTATTTTTTGCCCTAAGGGGCGCCAATACATGTTTTATGCAACTACATGATTTGAAACACTTTAAATATGTCATGACTCATTACCTTCAGACATTTTAGTAAATAAGTTGTGATTAAGAATTGTTAGAATTCCTAGAACGAAGAAAATATGCCTTAATAATTAAAGAAAAGAAAAATACTACATGTTAGGTATTGTCAATGGATTTCAAATATGTTGAATTAATTATGATTGCATATTTTCACATTATAAACAAGATGTTTCTTAAAATCGCCCTATTTGACGTTAAAACCTTCATTTATGAACGCGAATAAACTGACCTTAATCCACAATTCAAATAACCTCGTCACTGGGAGAGGTGAAACTGCACGAAAAAGAAAACTTAAGCTGGGGTAGCTAATGTATTGGTTGTCAGCAGGACAGACAACACATGAGCTCGCAGAGCTAGCATCCGTCTGCTATGACGTGAATTTTCGTCCTTCTATATTATAGTGTAATGCATTCTCTCTCACGGTTTAAAAAGCTGATATACAAGAAAATAAGAGGGAAACTATAGTAGTGGATGTTGCCAACCCGAAAGCATGAAATATTCATTCGACGTCGATTCATCTGCATGCTTTCTTCTCTGTAGAACGTTCTTGACAATTATTTTTATTATTCCATGTTTTACCTTGTTTAATCACAAACTTTGTGTTTTCACCGTCCGTCATCAGGTATCCGACCGCGCCAGTATTCGATCCGAGGTTCTTTACTTCTAATGGCGTGAACATTACCACTGAGCTACTACAGCCAGACTGCATGGAATAAATTTTTATTCTCTTGTGTTGCACTGTCATAGAGTTGGCACCATACTAGTGGTACCATGAATAGTAAATATGTAAAATAGTAGTAATCTTTAAAATCTTGAAAAATATATTTTAAGTATCCAAAAAATAGTTTTTATGTATCCAAACGTTTGTTTATTTTGAAAATAATAGAAATTTATTCTTATTAGATTAATACATTTGAAAACAACATTATTTAAAATATTAATTAGGTATTCGCCAACATTAACCTACAGAAGTTCAAAATAGCATCAGTATACATCTTCTCGACGTCGAGACAACACTAAAATTTCGTAGTCTAGACTTCTAATTTCGGGCTATGCAACTTCGGAATAGCGTCGTTTAGTCGTTGTAATGAATCGTTTTGTTCAAGTAAACAACTATTCATAGTTGCGAAAGCCATGGTCGATTTGACTCAGTAAAGCAATTGCTGAGGCTGCACCACGTCAGTCACGAGTCAACGAACCGAATGTATAGAAGGCAGCGCAGCCGAGTGTCATTTAGCTGCAACTGCGAACGAGATCGATTGCGAGGAACAAACAACAGTTCTTGTAGCTAAGTCAGATTTTTGAGCGGGGCTGAGCTGACGCGCGCAAAATATATGAGCTATAGCTGTTGATGTAACTTTCTTCCTTCCAGACAAATCAGCGTTAACTTCCCCAGTAATAGAAAATTGGTCTCGTTCAGACGAAAACTCTTTTAGGGCAGCTACAGCATAAGCTGTGACAGCTAATGGTACAGTCTCTCCGCTAGATAGCCAACGCGTGAGCTATCACAGCTAACTTTAGGCTGAGCTATCTGAATTATTTTTTCGTGTCTGTCGACCACACTCGGTTTTCCCTAATCGAGAAAACATAAATCAACAAACAACATTTTATCTTGATGTCCTGTTAAAATTTTTGTTGTCATGGATATCTCGCCAAACATACTGCTTGGGACGAAGAGCTTAATTAAGCATGTAATTCTGTAAACTTCTTGATTTTTTTTATGTTTGAAATATCTCTGATCTAAAACGACAACTGATTAGTGGAATTACTCAAACACTGATAGAAACTGTAGCTCTCTCTGTGAATAGAGAAACTTAATCTGTTACACCGTGTTTTGTTTTCAATGAAAGGAATGTCCAAAAATCTGTACGCAACTTACACACGAATATCGTCAAGTATATAAATCTTATACATTCATCGTATTTCGACATGTGCAGTGAGTAGCGACTGAACAACTATCTCCCGCTCCCAGGAACTGGTCCACCTCCCAACATGCGATATCTCAAATAGATTCCGCGAAACACTCAATGCAACACCTCTCGACCAATCAGCAGCTTACTGGCGTCCACTGTGGTTAACTCCGAGAGAAGCTTCTGTCCAACCTGAACCAGTCAATTAATGTTCTGTTTCCATGTCGTCTGGTACAGTTATATATTTCTTTTTATTAAATTAATTCAATTTTTTTCTTTGCCACATTAAAATGGTTGCTCTGTAAACTTTTGGAACGTTTCCAAATGTATTTTAATTTTAATTTGACTCATATCTCCCTTTTTTCAATAACTTAAGTGTCTCATAACTTAAAATATCATCGTAGGGCGATTGAATATTGAAAAAGTGAATGAGTTACTATGGAATTAAAGCGAAAGCAGAATTTCATTCAAAAATATTTTAAATAGATGATAAAACATAAATTTTAGTTCAATTAATCTGATAATGTTCTGATTAAAGAAATTACTTTGTGATACTCTAAATCATATTTTTATTTCTCGATGTAATGTTCTTTCGTGTTGTTTTCGTAGAAACGTTGAAGATAGAAAGCAACACGTCAGAAACGCGTGGAAAAATGATTGAGAATTTGCTTTGTCAACAACTTGTCTGATTCCAGAATCACTGCTCAAATTGTCGGCCCCCCTCCCATCGATGGTGATCCACCTGGGATTTATTTTCGTGTGTGCAGTGTGAGAGTGTCCCGGTATCGTAAGATAAGTGTCCAGGTTCCAACTCCCGAGAGATGGCGAAATTTATGACTTCCATGCAGCAACCTGAGGGAGACATCGCCATGGGTGACCCGTGGTCTAGTACATAGTGCACTTGTCTTCTACCTCTGGTGTCTCTGGTTCTACTTCCGGCTGATCCAAGTAGAATTTGCAGAGGCGGACGAAGTGGACTCGCGACACATTTTCTCGGAGTACTGTCGTTTTTCGTGCCACTCTATTCCATTACAACTTTCTTTCATTATCATTCACCTCTCATTTCATTCTCTCATTACCTCACATCATTCACCCGCGTCGTCACTATGGCTTCTTAAGAGTCATTAATAGAGCTCGCGGGGTAAATGGCGGTGAAACATTGTCTTCAGTAGTCTCCCCATCAATAAACCAAAGGAATAACTTAGTTCATTATCCTCCACACGCGTGGTCGTACGCAGTGTGCAATTACTTTTCTGACAAATAAGTTTATAATTGAATATAGTTCGCGCCGTGTGGAGGGACACATCGCCTATTGCTGAGCCAGTCATTAAGGAAGGGAAGAACTTCTGCAAAATGGTTATAGGCATGATTTCCACTAAAATCTCTGAAGGAGTGATTCGTTATTAGGGATAGTGTAATTGCTTCTAATTACTGCAAATAGGACTTCGATTCTACTGCGATCGCGATGAAGTGAGATTTCAGTGGTTGTTTCCCTCCTCGTTTACAGGTGCACGCGATCAAACTCCTTTCCATTTTATTTCCTGGAACAAGTCGCCTGATGGATGAGGTGCTGAAGATATTTGAACCCACTCACATTGGAAGGAAATAACGTAATGACAATACAAATCTGGATGATCGAACTCGGTTCAAAATTACATATTATAAAAAAAAATTATTACTTTTTTATATTTTTACACATGATGTCTTAATGATATCACAGCATTTCATAAAACCCATTCATAATCATTACCCTTCCAAAATAATTTGAATATTAATTCCACCACAATACATTGATGGACTTCACAACATCGTCACAGGATGTTCGCATTCTTCTCCTCTTCCTTCTCCTAAAGACACGTACAGCAGCAAATATCATCCGTGCTCCGTTCATGATACATGGCCACTGACCGTGAGCTTATCATGGCTTCAACTACCATCTATTCACACGAATTAAATGTAGCAACTGTTCCTAATATGTATCAATGAATTTAGCTTTACCATAATCTGCCAGAGGTTCGAGTTTCCTGCCGCACATTATTCACACAACTTTCTATCCAGGGACCATGTGGAAAAAGTACCGCCTTTAAAAACTCTCCTTTCAGCCTTCCAACAAATTCGCTCCTTCCAACCTCTCACTGATTCTTTTTGCCTACAACCGACCTCTATTTATCTAATTCAGCAAACCGATATAGACTCGCTCTACCAGCCATTGTCTTCTCCTGGTCACCGCAGCGAATCTCGTCACCTGTCGCCGCCTCAGTCACCAGATCCGCGTATTGGCTCTCGCCAGACTTTCTTGAGTTCACAACGCGGGCCGCGGCGGCGGTAGCAGCTGTGATGGTGGAGGTGGCGTTAGTTGTCGCAGCGATGCGATGTCAGCGCACGTCATCGTTACAAGGGGGTGGGGGCTTCAAAGATTGGGGTTGATGCGACCAAATGAATTTCTTATGACTATTTTTCACTTTTTAATTTCACATAGCACACGTCATTCATTTTATTCATGTGTCACAACACTTTCCCATCACATATCATACTTTTTCTTTCATGTAATTTTACCTCAAATTTCACTGGTATTTTCCCTTTAAGTGGTGCATTATCACAATAGCTTATTACGTCTTAAGGGAATATTACTTCCTAAATTTGTTAAAACTTTTACCATTTTTAAAATTAATTATTGTCCTAAGAGTTATTTGAGTCATAAAACAAATATTTTCACCACTCAAATTATTTTGAAAGCACTAGAAAACTAATTACACTTTTACCCGTTCACACAGTAATATACACAAATATTTTCTCCTATCCAAATGATTTTTAAAGTGCAGGAAAAATTAATTTTACTTTTGTCATTTCATATTTGAATAAAAATCAATGTGTTGAAAATGTTTTCATAAATTTGTTGCAAATTAATTAAACAAGACATCACAATAATTATTTAATGCAATTAAATATAATAAGTCTTAACTGTTCATGTGTTGAAACGTTATTTCCTTATTACTTGAATAAGTATGATATTCTACAATAACACTATATTGCATCTATATTGAAAATCGGTACAATATGTTTTCTATCTGTTTTTGAGTTAGCTTCAGGAGGTTTTAACTCTTTCATTTACGCATTGTAAACAATCAAGTTACGTATGCTTTGGAATAATAACGTTTGAATACAAAAAACGAAATTAAAACGATTGTACCCGCGGACAAGATCATATTAAATCGCGTTTTCATCCCAAAATAACCTCTAGTCTGAGAAATTCATCACAATTCTTAGTCATTCTTCAGAGGAAAATCCAGTAATACCTATACATACCTGCCACTAATGCATGCTTCATCATATAAAACAATATCTTCTCCGGCGAAGCACTTGAAGCGAATATTATGCAGCTCTCAATATCAACTTTTGTATCATAGATAAACATTTCTATTATTTTCTAGACTCAGATATGAAATGAAGTTATATCTATGGGTTTTAACGTATTGGGTTTAGCGTATTCTGTGATGTCATGGGCACTGTGTGAAAAAAATTTTACCTCAAAAACATGAAAATAAATGAATGCATCACGTAGTAGGATGAGAAAAGTTGTTTGTTCTTTTTCTCGACAGCTCATAGCACCGGGTTTCGCACATCCATTTTCCTTATATTATTTCGTGTATGAAATTAAATTGCGTTATAAACTAAATGTAGTAGAGTTGAATCTTGTTTTCATACGCCAGATTGTTTTTTTACCAATGTCAAACTTGCAAATCTGTGCGATTCTTATTTGAATTCCGACAGGAAAATACTTTTGGTAAAATTGGTTAGCCTTGCATTCTGGTGTGTCAGTTCGTGTTGATGTCGGGGGCTGCGTAATGACATTATCTCTCCTCCTTAAGGAAAGACACCTCTCCATGATAACATTCCAAAGTCAGTAACGGGCTGAAAATGACGATTCTATCTGCTCACCTTCGTGCAGTGCTATTTCTTTATTCTACGCTATTACTTTTTTGCATGAAGGAGTTTCTATTTAATTAATATCAGTAAAAAGTGCACAAACTATCTTAAGGACGTACAAAGTATTGATAGGAATATAAAGTTTGTTAATAAGTGTAATAATATTCATACAGTTTCATTAACTTGACAATGCCTGAAATATTCATCGAAAGAAATGCAAAAAAAATTAGGATTTTCTCCGAAGGTGCAGCTGAAGCAAATGGTTGCCGTGGAAGGATGTCCTTATTATTTAAGGTACTATGAATAATCTTCGAAAATTAATTTCGTTTCCGCTGCTCTTTAGCTATTTTTTGTAATTTTTACTGCGGTCTCCGAGTACGCTGGTGGTTAATATACATTTCATTATGATTAATAATGGATTTTAGTCGTAGTAATGGGTAGATTTATTCATCCTAAGTCGTGGACTAAAATTCGCAGAAAATAGATCCGGATACGAAATGATTCCGGATATGAAAGGCAAAAATTATGAACTCGTTAAGAATAGGCAATTTTAGTCTACGAGTATTGATTGCGTAGTTCACTGGCTGTTGCAACGACTGGTTCAAATCAAACTCCCATCAGGGCATATGTTTGCAGCTATGAGAGCGAAGGAAGTCATGAGGCAGCTCTTCGAGTTCAAGTATTTTGAAACATCTTCTCAAACGGTGAACCTATTATTAATTTATTATTACTTAATGTTTCAATTGGAATGTGTTTTAGGGGTTTACGCCATGATACCAGCTCATTCACTTCACTACTCATATCCTGATAGGATGATAGTGAAAGCCTGATGTTCGTTTGTGGAAAATGTAAATACAGAATTGGTATTTGCCTGATGTACGTAAGGACAAACAGCAACTTCTTCCTTCACTCTCTCCTTCCACATTACAACGTCAGTTTGTTGCTAAGGAGCTCGTTCAGGTGGATGTTTTCAAGAGGAAGATAATCCTTTATTTAATTCATCCTGCAACTCCGTCTTCTCATCTTGCACCTCTCCAAATATATCATGTCAGAGCTCTGCCAGAAGAGAAACTATAAATTCTATAACCGTAAACACTTCAGGGCGGTCGCCGGGAAACATGACAGAAATACGAATGCAATATCACATTGATGATAATATCGTTTGATTCTCTTACCCTAATTCTTTCGTAGGAGAAAGTCAATGCACATAGAAAATATAAAGTAGATATATGTCGTCATTTACTGAGTTTCTGCTGCAGTGAGCGGCGAGGTCTTCTCACCTTCGTTATTTGACAATGCGTTTCAGTGATGGACCAAAATTATATTCGCACTTCGATCTGCGATCCATTTTCATGTGCCCTGCACGACAGCACACGCCGTGGCATTCTTCTCTTGGGAAGATTTATGTTCAGTTGCGTCTTGTGGCTGTCCCCAAGGTTCTCGTCCGATGTACCCCTCGGGTTCCGTACCCAATCCTGGCCCATAAACGCCGTTACCCATCAAACGCTCGAGGATCCAGCTCGGATCCCGAATCATGGGGAGACGGCTTGCCCTCGACACAGCTCAGTGTGTGAAGGGTCACCCTTGTGGTGTACCCGGATCGAATGAGAAACCGTTCGGTGGAACACTGGACTAACGGTCGAATCCCCAGCACGCCCCGTATCCAATCTCGGGCTCACCACCCGGGCAAAGGATCGGAGGCTGTAGATTACACGAAGTGGTAGAGATCCATACGTGATCTCGGTTGTTACTCAGCATTTTAAACCGAGTAAGCAGAGTAGGGGTGATAGCTCTCAGGAGGGTGCCCCAACACTCTGCTGACACCCGTTAATTTGGTTGGACCAATGTCCACCCGTAGTCACGGGTGATTTCCCCACCCGTAGTCACGGGTAGGAAGCTCCGGTTTCCGATCGGTGAGCAGGATTGCTGCTCGGCTACTATTAGCGCATAGAGCTGTAGGGAGGCGACAGCTAGACGTCACACCGTCTACCAGTGCGCCTACTGGTAGTTCCATCCCTTCGGAAAAGGGCCGTTGGGTCGGCAATCTCCGACTCCCCTCCTGTAGCCTATTCTGTGCGGGTACGGGGCCCAGGACGCAAATAGCGCCGACTGGCAACTAAGATACTTGGGTCCAAGGGATAAAATCGTGAGGGTGCTCTCGTGTTCCCGTACTCGTCCCGAGAAGTCACAATAGACCTCCGGCAGACAACTGGTCAACCCAAGGTTCTGCGACTGGTCCATTGTACTGGAACATAATGGATAATATATTATAAGACTTGATGAGGGAAAACATTAAGCAAGTTACCTATGCGAATGATTTGACTCTCTTGATATAAGGTAACAGTCACAGTTGCAAGAAAAGAGTCATGCTGCTATAATGATATGAGAAGAAATCACAAAAATTATGGACTACGGTTATTAGTCTCAAAAACTAAGATCATGTTATTTGGGCAAATAAAAGGAATCCATGTTTAATATTACATGTTGAAAAGTTGCTGTTTGTACGAAAACAAAAATTTCAAGGTTTACTCCTTGATGATATTCTATTGTTCGTAGATTATATTGAATATGTAGCAGCAAAGGTAAAGCGTGTATTTAGTGGCATTCATTCATGCAAAGCGGAAACTGAAAGAAATACAACGGTTAGGTTTACTCAAAATTGGGGGGGGGGCATATAAAATAATATCTTCTGTAGCTAAGGGAATTATACATAGGGTCCTACCATTAGACTTATATATTACCAAATTGAAGTTCAGAAGATCACTAGAAATTGATGGGCAAATAGAAATCAATGAAACGGTTTACACACGGGATAAACAAGAATCAAGAAAGGAACTAACAAAGCACATCCTAGATGAATGGCAAACCAGGTGGTGTAACTTCATAAAAGGGAGAGTAACATTCAGTTATATACAAAATTTGGGATGTGTATACAAGGAATGTAAATGGTTTCATTTAAATCCATATGTAATTGAATTTATTTCGGGTCATAGGAACTTCAATAATTTCTTTAACGAACGAGGACTGAAAGATAATGCAAAATGTGCGTGTGGAGAAGAATGTGAAACAGGAGAACATCAGAAGTGGGTTTGTATACTATACGGGGAGGAACAAGCAATATACATACAATTTTGAAAACAAGGAAATTTTGAACAGGGATAAAACCAAGAAACTTACAGTTCTTATGAAGATTTCGTCACCCAGCTAGGACAAATAAGAGATGCATGTAAAAAGGAACAAGAATTTGATTAAAGAGGAATGTGTTGTAAGAAAGCAGAATTTTGAGACAGACATAGTGAAGAAAGACAAACGTCAAAGGACGGAGGACAAGACAAAGCAGGTAGTAAATTCATAGACCGCTTCCCGTTGCAGGGATAGGAACCAATATATAACCAAGTATGACACTGTTCTCAGTCAAAGTGGTCATTGTAGTCGTGATCATACAAAATAAATGAAATGAAATGATATGAAATAAATGTACATATGTATGTTAAGAACTTTTCCCTTTCGCTCCTCTTTCAGTTTCTTAATATTCAAAATTTTGAAAATATGCATAGAAGAATTTTGATTGGTCTGTTCATTCTGTGCGCAAATTGCTAATCGGCATTCCTGTACGTCGCACCGTTTTTGAGGTACAACGAAAATTTATTACGCAAAAACATGGTTATTACTTTCGAATTATACAGTGTGTGTAAGGAAAGTATTGTAATCGGTCGAAAAAAAATTAAGATCTCTTCGAATCTTGGAGGTGCTTTCTAACATCTGCCTTTAAAGCTATTGCAAAGAGTATTATGTGGAAGATAATTCTGCAATATTTACTTCAATATGTAGTTATGATGTTGATAGGAGTTTACCATACAATGTGATCATAAATATTTTAAAACCGATTGATTTTTTCAAATATGACATCTTGTTTTATAATTAAAGTATGTTGTGGTTTCTTTTTTGAGTGTTTTTCTTTATTCTTGAATTTTCTAGTGCTATGTGGGGTATTTAGTGCCATTCATTTTTGATATGAATTGTAATGGGAAAGATGAGTGGGGCACACTCCAGATTTGTTTATGGAACTATGATTTTTCACCTCTAATCCTAAACTATTACTTCTAAGCCTATGAGAGTACAAGTGTAAACGTACGATGATGTTACGTTTATAGTTTATGGTACTGGAATGTGTCCCAAACGAGAGACGAAACGACATGAATGAAATAAAATGTAAATCTGAAGAATGTAGAAAAGGTTGACAGTTTTTTTTACATATGAACAACACCATGAAGGCACTACTATTTTTTAAACGTTTCCTACCATAATGAATAAGAAGAAAATGACATTCTCTTTCGTTGGGATGACGTCATTCAGTACGTCGATAATGTGCTCCCTTCTTTGTTTTTTCCTCAACTATTGAAATATTGGCAGTTCTGTTAAGTTGCCGTTTTTTCTTTCAAATGTAATAAATATTATATCATTGTATTCACATTTTCTTCGTCAGAATTCAACTGGTGACTATAGTAGTCGCACTTGATATCATTTTTCATGTACTTCGCTGTAATATGAAATTATTGTATCACATTTTATTGAATACTCAAACAATCATAAACTAATATTGGAGCGTCTAATTTAAAGCACTTTTCAAGGGTGTCGTAAATTATAATGTGATTCACTTGCGCCTGTCACGTTGACAGTTCCTTAAGACTTTGAAACTTAATATTTGTTTAGACTTCTTATGTAAATCAGAGAAACTGATGTCGAATTATTTGGGTTATCTTCTGTTGTACAACATATTGCAGGTGGAATACTTCTTGTCTGCATAATAAATTAATACTGATTCAATTTCCCAATCACGCTTTTATTCCGTTCATTTCATATTTGGAGTCATCCTAAGAGGCACATTTCTCATTTTTATAGATTCTCCAATATCTCTTCCTGCACTCAGCGTCCCGATCTGATTACATGAAAATTACTTAGTATCTCCGAAGAAAGTATTATGTGAATTGTATTACTCGCACTCAAATTCACCCTTTATTACACCATACACTTGCTACTAAATATAACGTTGTGTTATATTAAATCATCGAATAGACGTTAATATTTGATATTACGTTGTAAACATTATCTTGGTCCTGACTTCTGGAGATGGACCTTGGAGAAAACTCACTTTCTGAGAGAGAATCAGATTATTTTTCCTGCAGAGGCTTGTGCTCAATGTGGTAGGGTGAACGGAAACTGCTGACCTCTATTCAAAGTTCTGAGATCGACTCCGGAGTCGGGATGTCACGTCCTTCACGACCTGGGCTCACTGTCCACGTGAGGCAAAAGGTAAACGCAGCGTGGTCGGTGCCGACAGGACAGCCTTGGCGTCTTCGCTTTCTGCTTCGCCGAATCCGCACCAACCCCTGGTCCGCGATTACTGCTAATAAATGGCCCTAACGAGCGCCATCGTTAGCAAACGCCGGACGCCGAGGAGCAGTTTTCGCTGCCTCCTGAGCGGCTGCCGCGCCGCCAGATAATGCGCCACCGCCACCGTCTACCGCGTCCGCTTTGTGTCCGGGCGAGTCGCCTTGCCAACGAGGCGCACCAGTAATCCGTCCTCGGGACGAACGCCAACTTCCTAAATTAGTGTGGCGATAAACATTTTTGAGTTTTCTGGGAATCGTTTATTCATTTGGTGTGGATTCAAGTTTCTTGCGACTTGGAGGCGATTCTCGTTAACATAGAAATACTCAAAAGAGATTCACGGTGCGCGTTGTTATCGCGTCTTACGAGGTATCGTATTGTACTCAGTGTCCAGTTCGTTCTTGAATGAAATGAACTGATAATTTAAGTGAAAGAATACGGAATAGAACTGTACTTTGCAAGAACTACCGTCTCTCTCTGTTGAACCCGCAGGACTCGGTGGCGTGTTGGGGACCCGCAGATCTTGCGCTCGTGCCAATCCGAGAAGTTGAATGGCTCCCATTGGGAGGCCGGAATGTGTACCGCTGCTCTTGAGCACACCTCACTCGCACCTTGCGAGATGTCCCGACGTTCGCGAGCGCCTTCCCACAGAAAGGAGTAGGGGGTGGGGATAATTCAACAGGTGTGAGCTTGCGCACTGTATTTACCTCCACGGAGAGCGGAGGCTGACGCATGGAGTTTGGGTGCGCCACTTGTTTCGGGAACATTCCATGAAGTGACAATGAGTTTTTATTTGGAACGGACTCCATTCTTCCCCATTTGCAGCGCAGTCCAGTCGGTGTTTCCGGCGCCCCTTCCCCGGGCGAAGACGGTGAGGTGAGGTGCGGCACCCGGCCAGGTTGAGCCACTGGCCGCGTCGCTGCTTGTTTATTTTCTCGGCGCTCGTGTTGCCACTGCGACCACCTCTGGCGAAGCGACGCCGTAATCCCCGCTCCTAAATCAGCCCCGACGCGGGCGCCCGCATCGCGCACAAAGGCTGGGGTGGCTGGCTGGCTGCCGCTGTTGGGACGGTGACTGAAACGGCAACTCGCCGTGGCTGTGGTGGTCGGACTGCTTGTTGAGAGGGTGGCTGGATTAATCATGGGCTGCTGGGGATTTGTGTGTCCGGGAATAGGGGAGACGCGCTAAGGACGGAAGTGTGAGTGAAGGTGTGTTGGTGTCACTGGAAGTATGGCTTGCGGATTTGTGTGCATGGAGTTTATTTCTATGTGTGGTCGAGAGTGTGGCGTGTTCGAGGGAACGGGCAGAGAGGAAGGTGGGGAGAAATGTTCGTTACCAAGAAGGCTTCAAAAATATGGCATTGGGAATGAAAAACTTTCTAAATGAGGATTGGGTTGCGGGTTAATGAAAAACGTTTTTCTTTGGAATATTCTTGTATGTCTTATGGGTTTTGTTTGAATTAGTCAAAGAGTCCTATATTATAAAATTTGCAAAATAATTGTTGAATTTCTTGAAATTGTAAGGATCATTTACAGGGGACATATCTTCGATAAGCATTTATCTCTATGATCATAACTTAGGTTACCAGAGAAAACATCAACAGCGGTGCGTCAGCCATGGTAAAACGTACCTTTTTTCATTGGGATTTTAATTGCTGATGTGGTTATGAGTAATCACTTATGTTGTGCAGTGACTTTTGCACAGGATTTACGTAGGTCAAGATAAATTAGTGCGTGATGTGGAAAAGTCGTGTTGGAATGATGATATTGAGAGTATCTCAAATATTGACCAATAGTACGATGAAATGATATGTTTCTTTTATCACAAAACCGGATGAATAAAAAGAAAGCTTTCAAATGAATTTGATGATATTTTAAAAGTATTCCATCGCGCTATCGATACCATTTAGATGCGATGTATCTGTGAACTCAACATGCAGTTATTTTTTCCGAACCTTTTGAACCGAGGTGCTATATTTATATTTGTGAGGTATTCTACTCATTTAGCTCCGTATGAAGAAACAAAATCCACGTACACGAACTCTGGAACAAACGCTGATATTCGAATTAACAATGAACTTTTTCAACATCAAGTCACTAAACAACTTCAGGTTACTGAAAAAATTTTTTTTTTTTTCGAAAGAAGCTCTATATTGGCAAACGTGCATTTTGGTCCACGCAATTCTGTCGTCTGTATTTCGGCGCTGGAGCAGTTCACCCGTGGGACATGTTGACACTAGTAGATTGCAGAAGTAAAGGTTGGAAGAAATATCAGTTCGTCAAATGTATATTTTGTGGAAGCGGAAGAACGAACCACGCGAGCAAAACTTAGGAAAGAAGCAATGGAGAGAGTGAAGGATATACGGAATAGCAGCTTTTCACTTCATTTGTTCAGTCAAATGAGCTTTCAATGTTATTTTTATTATTTTTGAAGTGAAGGGTCTCACCCTTTCGGGACCAACAAAGAAGTTCGTGAACGAAGTGCACTTAAGTAATCGCGCCTGCATTATTCATTGCTTTCCGGATGAATGGTCAGAGTGTAAAGCGTGAACAACTTTACCCACGAAATTAATGATTTAATAGATAAATTTGAAAACATTGCAATAAATATATTTATCAATTCTATCTCGGAAAATTGAGAGGCTCAGTTCGTACTTTGTACGTACTTGAAGTTTGAAAGTTATTTATCACAGTTTTCAGGGTGGAACAAAATTATGTTTCTCGTACTTTTGTAGGAGAAAGTGAATATTTTGATAGCGTCTCGGTTTATTTTGTGTCAGCTTCACAGCCACTGCTCAACTCCTGCGATAGTCTCGGTGAAGGGAAGAAGAGTTTCATAGATATTTGCTTCGTGTATTCTTGGCAAGAGGTAATGAACTTGTGTACATTCCTCATTATTTCGACATCTCAGCGGGTGACACGCTGCCCTTCTGTGGATCTAACCCCCTTCTCCTCTCCTCTTCCTTCACCATCTGTCATCCCCTCTCTAATCCGGGGATTTTACCTCGTCACCACTTCGTGGAGTCCATGACGAAGGACATGGGAAACGCTTGGGGATTTTTATTGCTTCATTAATATTCGAATATGTATTTGCGTGGCATTGCGGTGAATTACAGTGGCAATTACTTGTCTTCCAGAAGGAGTTAAATTCCAGCCCTTCCCTACCCTTCCCCCACCGCATCGTGCGAGCTCTTTCCACCCATAACCGTCGCAGTCACCCACCCCTCTTGCGCTTTCATTTTCTCGAGGGCTTCAACGCAATTTCTCTCCTGTCGATGTAGAATTAAATTACTTTCCTAAATCATCATTTGTTAATTAAATATGATTAATTATTATGTTAGAGAAATGCGTATAAAACCAATTTGATGACGCAGATTAGTCAATTCGAATTATTTCCTCCGGACTTGTCTTCCGAATTCGAGTAAGCGTTTAATGAAATAAAAATGTTCATAAATTAAAGAAATAGTTCATGTAGTAAATATCATTGCGAAGAATTCGCCATCAAAATGTATTTTCTTTCCCTGGAACATTATTTCACATTGTTTTTTCTTAAAGATAAAGAAACTATTATTTCGTGTGTATCGCTTACACTAAGTCAGTTTGTTCAAAAGTGTATGTTTCTTCGTCCCAGGTACTTCTTGTTAATTTCAAGAATTTTGATTTTCTGTCTTGTTGTAGAAAGAATAGGGAACGGGTTTTATTTTCAAGCTGTGATTCTGAAAATACTTATTACAAGAAAGAAAGTGTAACGAATACATTTCTCGACGTACACTCCGTTAATTAAACTTTCGCAACTTTAATTAAGACGTTTTATTCCAGGTATATTCAACGAATTTTACTTCTTCCACAGTTTTTTCAATGTTAATTAATGTATATTTTGATAATATGTACGGAATCTGTAGACTGAGATTACACTTTGGTTTTTAATAACAGAAATCGAACCTTTTGCCGAAATCAGCTAAAAAAAAAAAAAAAAAAAAGAGTTCAATTAAATTGGATTAATAGAAAAACGTAATATAAATAAATAAATAAAATAATTTAAGAATATTTATTGAAAAATGCACTTATCAATAAATAAAATAAGTACAATTGTATTTATTGATAAGTGATGGTTTAAGTGTATATGTATTATTATTAGTTATTGTTATGTTCTCTCAGGTATGTTGGTCAGCTACAGGAATGATATTCCTAGCATCTGTTCCTATGTATAGTTATCGTAGGAAATTTCTAACAATTTTGCATCTATTAAGAATAATGGATTTAGGCTTAACCGTTGACCTTTTACGTGAGATCTTGTCTAAGTTTCTCTGAAGTAGTTTATCTACGATCCCTGTTCTTGAAATAATTATGGGAATAATTTTTATGTGAGTTTTCCACTGCTGTTGAATTTGGGATGCTGGGTTGCTGTATTTGCTGATTTTCTCTGCATAGGTCTCTTGAATGTTGACATTGTTGGGGATGGCTACATCAATGATGAAGTCAAAGAAGGTTATTTTATTTCTTTTGTCTATGAGAGTTAAGTCAGGTCTGTTGTGCTCTGTTGTAATGTCAGTTTGTATAGTTCTATCGTAGTAAAGTTTTTAGTTGTCATACTCCAATACCGGTTCGGGGGAATATCGAAAGTAGGGTTGAGGATCAATTTTAAGGAGATTGGTTTGTAAAGCGAGAGATTGATGTAGAATTGAAACTACTTGATAATGGTGGCGTAGGTAGTCATGTTGAGCTAGTACGTTGACTACCGCAATGCTAAAGATTTTTTTCTTGCCCCTGGGCCAAATTATTTTTTGTGCTTGAATGGGTGTGAAATAGCGAAAGATAATGTTTTTGTTGGTAAATGACATTATTTTTGTCTTTTATCAATAAGTTAGAAGCGTGAATCACCCTTGCTTCACGCGGCCCTGCAAGCAAAACTTCCTTCTCGCGTCACGCAGTGCAAGCATCCTTGACAGCGCAACTCGGACATTTCTCGGAACTCACAACAATTAGTTGACCTTTGTTGCAGTGGTTATTCTTGAGTTCTGTCAAATACATTTCGAATCTTATCGTATATTTCGTAGTTTTCGTAGTAATACGTCTTTTTGTAATAGTTCTTATGCTCTTCTGTTCATGTCTGTACTTTATAAATAAATCCTACTTAAAAGGAGAAAAAATATATTCTTGAAACTAAATCCTATTTAAAAGGAGAAAAAATATATTCTTGAAACTAAATCCAATTGTTTCATTTCCAGTACATTTTTATTATTGGAAATCACATAAAATATTTTAAATAACTTACATTCACAAATATATGCATTACGTGCATCACATAAAAAAATCATCGCGCTAAAACATAGTATTTGTGCAGGAGGCTGTGGAGCATTACCCTATGTAAATACAGCGTTTTAGCGTGAAACAAGGCTGAGCGACGCAGCCTCAAAGAAGAACGAGCGATTCACGCGGCGTGGCTGACTATAGCAAGTGTGAAGCATCCGCGATTCACACGGCAGTCAACGTGCTAGAGTTGTGTATCGAGATATAATATTTTCGGTCAGGGTGGATATGGTGTACAATTGTGGGAGGCGAACGGACGGTGTAGTGTTTAACACCCCTGCGATCTATGTAGGAGTCCCGGGATCGGTTCCCGGTTCGTCGCCATTTTCACCTGACCGAAAGTTATCACATATCTTCTCCACGGTAGGAAAGACGGAAGAAATATGTGTAATATGTTCTATCGTTTTACTGTTGGCATTACTACTTCTGCATCTGTCACTATTTCGGTGGGACCTTTAACTATGTGCTTTAAATAGTTTCTTATCGATAAGACACTGCCCTGAATCGCCATCATAAATCCCTGTTTCCCGCAAAGACACATGCATACTGGAGCCATTTGTTTGACATTTCCAAGACAACATATTCTTCATACAGGGCGCTGTAAATTCTTCCATGCAGAGGTTTTTGGTCTACTTCTTTATGAGCTTCATGGATTTTGCTGGTTGTTAAATTTTCTACAAAATATACCTCTTCATCCTAATTTTCGAGGAACTTCCAACCTTTCCATACAAGACTTAGGATGTAGAAATCTGTACTTGGTCATTGTGGTGCGAATGAGTTTCTGCAAATTTCGTTAATCAGTGACATACCAATATAAAATACCAAAGTTGTACACTAAGGTCGAAATTGTATAAGTAGTAATGGCCTTAATGAGGTTTTTTTCATAAAGGGATGTTTTCAAAATAGTGTGCAGTCTATCATTGAATTCTGAAGTTATTTATTTTTAACAGTTGTTTCAGAAATATCTCGAGCTTGCATCATACCTCTAGATATTTGTAGAGCTCGTCCTCAGCCATAGTTCGTATCTTGCGTTCATTTTCAGGTTCTTTTGTTTCAATTTTACCAAATGTTGAATTTTCTGTATTTTTGAAGTTCAAATTCAATATTTATTCTTTTAGAGAAGTCTTCAGTAATTTTAAGGAGAGACTGTAGATGGTTATTAGAAGTAGCAAATATTTTGATGTCATCAATGTACAGGAGATGGAACACTGAATGAAGATTTTAAATTGCTTCATGATTGCAAACCCATAGCCAGTTGAACTTAAGAGTTCAACTGGGGATGAATTGCAATTCAGAACCATATAGCTCTAAGAGAGTCGCCTTGAAATACTTCACATTTGATGTGGACCGGTATGGTGCAATTGATCTATTTTCAGTAGTTAAAGTATTGTTTTCCAGTTAAGTATAACGTATGACGAGAAATTAATAAGCATGGTACTGATTTGGTAAATTTGCATAATCTGAAGAAGCCATGAATTTGAAATTGAATCAAAAGCTTTCATTATAATCGATGTAAGCTTTATGGAGATTTGGATTCTGCGTTTTAGACTGTTGTAGTATTGTCAATACTAATTGTTCTTTACATCATCGCTTTATAATCCTTATTATTTGTTATTTACATCCGCGTAGGGTAAGCTGTTCTTTACATCCTCGGGAGCCTATAACGCACCCATTTTGTTCATCAGCTACAATTTTGTATATTGTGTTTGTTTTCAATAATACTATTTTGAACGATTGAAAAGAATTAAATTTTAAAAAATTATGAAAAATAAACAAAACGATTCATCACACATTACATTCAAGACAAAAAAAAACATGTAACCAAGTCAATTCTTCAAACGATAAGTAATAATATAAAATCAAATCCTCACGCATCAAATAATATGCACGAACATTAAATATGACATACAACATGAACAAGTTAGTTTATTGCCCCCCACGTTTGTAACTGAATTTTTGACAATAAAGTTTACAAGTTAACAAGAACATCCGGTAAAAGGAGCAGTGGACACATCTGATACGTAAGCTTACACCGCCAAAAGGTGCAGCATCACCGGATAAGAGGTTACGACTAATGCGTAGAGGTCGGGTGTAGGTGGAAGGTTCACGATTCCAACAAAAACATATGAAGATATTCCTCTGTTCTCAATTAAAAGTAACATTAAAATGACACATCTACAAACATACGCTCCTTGGATTCACACCATTGGCAAACTACGCGCCATAAACACACACACACACACA
>NNCF01126704.1:169044-222485 GCA_002313205.1 Laupala kohalensis | reverse complement strand
TATATATATATATATATATATATATATATATATATATATATATATATATATACACACACATAAAGATTCGATTAATTCTCGATTATTAATCAATATAAAGAAAGCTATAAAAGATCCGAATGTTCGTAAGCAAGCGGAAGAGTACCGCCACGGTTGAGGCGAGGTTGTAGTGGGGTGGGGAAGTCTCTTAGCCGTTGAAGTCGGAGCAGGGCTTCCTTGTTCCAAGAAAGATTGTAAAACGTAGTGAAGAAAAAGTGCCGGCGTACTATGTACTTATTTCTGCCAAAAGCAATTGGGAGTTAGAGAATGGCGCGTATATTCTAAACAAAATCGTTGGGAGTGAAACTGGTGAGCAACGGAAAATTACTCGATATTTTTGAAAGAAAGAGGTCCGCGACGGGTACGAGTTCTAACGCGCAGCGGCGAGAAAGACGCAGATCGTGGCAGAAGAGACAGAGATTTTATGAGTTAAAGGGACGACAAAAGAAGGCGGGGGTGTGAGTAGGCGCACCCTCAGCTTGTAGAATTATCAAAGGATAGTGACCAGCGGTCTAGAGACGGTTGGCGAGCGTTGCCGAAATGTAGAAGAAAGAAATCTTTAAAGGGACGGGTGTGATCGTTGAAATTTAGAAAGTTGCATAAACTCAATACCCGTTTGTTGTTAAAAACTGTATGGTTAAGATCACTCAGAAAACGGTTGGAAAGCAGAGCGCCCTTGAAGGGTGGAAATTTTCAAAGGAGCAATTCGTCGATTGGCTAGGAATACGCCTCGTCGAGTTGAAAAATAACCAGTAGCGAAAACGTCGCGTAGAGTTAGATTTTAATATTATTGGATAAAGTAAGCCACATGGGCTTTTGAAAACAGAGCACGTGAACAAGCGTCGAAGGAGCAGAGGGGAAATGAGTCCTTTTATTCTCGTGCAGAGACGCTCCGAGATGATTCTGAGAGGATTCTAGCATTCATCATCATTCCGAGATTGAGGATTCTAACATTCTGTCATTTTATGAGATTGAGGATTCTATGATTCATTCGATTATATCATTCATTCGAGTATTACTCTTAGCAGAACATTCGTGTTCTTGCTCCATCTCACTAATGAGAACTACATTTGGAGATGCCGGACTTTGAAATTTCAGGCCATTAGATCTTAATTTTTTTAAGTTCAATATTGTTATTAATTGACAACTTGAAAGTTATTTAAATTGTATGAAGTTGATAAAACTTCTAGGTTTTTAAATTCTCCGAGAACGAGTCGGAAACGCGACGCGCTACTTTGTTGGCTGATGAGTGACGGCGTTCAGCATTTAAAAAATCGCATCTCTGCAAGCTTCGAGGGACGTTGACGTCAACGAACTTTCGAGGCCATGGTGAGGTCCGGCAATTCCGAGAATGAGCGGGAACTTCTGAAGGGCGCGGAGACTGCAGAACGACTGGGCTACCGTCAATGCATGAACCACAATTTGAGAGGCGCCCGGGGTCACCGCTCAGGCCAAATGCTGTCAATGGCATTCCAACCTCCGCCTACACCATAGATCTGTGCATCTGTCGAGAAGGTAATTGCTATGTTAGCTGCGACCAACGTTAGTATTTTAAGCAGCAACGAGAAGATTCAGTGCTTCGAGCGAAATGAGTGAAGTCCCATGCTCAGAACTTTTGTTTTTATGATTGTCAGTTAAATAGAAAGGGCTGAAAGAAGATGAGCGATGTTAATGGCTTTTTGTTCTATGTTTCAATTAATGCTGTATAATTATTTGGCATTGTTAAATTCTAGAAGGTTTTCTATTGTAAAGAGTGTATTAATGTTATAATGTTTTTGGGGAATAACGTGTGATTTTGGGGGCAATGAAGCACGTTTAATTATAGATAAAATGTACAAGTGTCAATAAATAATTAAGTCAATTAAGATTCCTTCTGATAAGGAATCTCAGTGTGTTTATTTCACTTAGATAAATAATCACGAACCCACTTATTGAGTTTAATTGGTACGAGCTAGCCAGGGCATATTTTTCAGGAGTGTTGGCCACTACCCTATTCCCCCATTTTGTTGCAATTAACGCTCCAATTTGGGGCTTAGCTTACCTAACTAAACGGTCTCAAAGCCAATAATTCAAAAAATTACTAAAATTATTATACTGCGGCTATAAAAAACTTTCAAGCGAAATACCGTTAATGCGCACGTAATGTCAATAAGCCATATAATTATTGGGATGTTTATATGAATCCTAGTCCTTTAGATCCTGATTCTTCAAGGAACATTTTGTGTCATTTAACTTCTACCAACCAGACTGTAGAAAGTCCAAATATTTCAAATTATGATTTTTTGGAAGTGTATTAAATTGAATAAAAAAGTAACTATTGTGAAAAAATTATGCTGAAGTGTAAAGAGATAGCTAATTTTAATTCTTTTATGGGTGAAGCTGATTGGAATGCTAGATTAACAATGTTTGAATGTCCTTTTACAGTTAAGAATTTAACATTTCACTATGCACCTTTAGTTGAATCTAATGCTATTCCAAATGGTACATATATGTCAGTTTGTACCTTGCAAGATATTACTTTTAGGTTAAAGTATTATTTGCATTACACATTATCAAATGTTGTTTGTCGTCCTTAGGATTTGGCAAGAAATTCAAGATATTATTGGTACTAAGGGATTGTGGCCTGTGCATGTATTGGAGATATTATGGAGAAAAACAATTATAGAAATAGACTTGTATTGTGTTCTTTCTTCTATGGAAATGGTCTTCCTGTTGAAATGTTCCTGGATTTACTTAAAATATGTAGAAAGAGGCAATATAGTGTTATTAGAGAGAGAAGTATACGAACTCTTTATTTATATTGGTTAGATCCTGTTAATGATTATTTACGACGTGAAAAAAGGAAATATTTTAATACTTATTATAGAACAGTTATGACTTTGAATAATAATTGAATTTTCCCGCCAAACACTGAATGACGTCACAAACAAGTTGATGCCTGTGCCAAGTAACGTCAACAAACTGCCATGTGCGCGAGATATCGCGTTATCAAAGGGTCAACGCTCGGGTCATGGTGCCTCCGCCGCGCATAGTTTTACCCGGCGCGGTCGGAAAACGGACTTAGAAAATTTTCAGTCAGCTAGTGACAGTGTTACTGTGAACAAGAATTCTCGTAAGAATAGTTTGGGTACTCACTTTGCTGTTACTATCAATCTTGGTGATATTGACGAACCTGACCATGTAAGAAATGATATTTTTGATTGTTTTGATATGTGTGAAGGTGTTGTTATTAGTTTAGAGAAATATAAGTCTAGTGAAAGTGGTTATCATTGTCATATATATTTGTGTTTTAATGAGAAAATTCGTTATCTTGATGTATTATGTATTGTAAAAAGTTTCTTTCCTGATTTTAAAATTGATGTTCAAAATTGTAAGAATTTTAAGAAATTGATTGGATATATTACGAAGGAAGATTTCAAATTTAAAGTGAAGAATGTTAAGTATGATTATTTCAGCTTCAATTTTCGTGCTCATGATTGGGCTTTAAAGACAGAGAAATTTAGTTTTGATGATCCTTTTGTATTAGAGCATAGATTTAATTATAAATTTTTGCAATGTTTACATGAGGAAGTTCATATGTCTAATAATTATTTTGTTGGATTTGAGAAATTGGATATTTTATATTCTGGTTGGTTTTTAGCTTTGTATATTTGGTTTTGGAAGTTTTTAAATAGTTTTGAATTAAGAAAGAATCAAATGTATTTGTATGGAGAACCGGAAGTTGGTAAAAGTACTGCCGTTGAGAAAATTGTTGGTAAAAGTAATTCTAAATTTATTTTTGTACCAAGTAAAGGTAGGGGTTTTTTTTTTTTTTATGGATTGCAATTGAATTATCATAAAGTTATTTTATTTGAAGACTTTATATTTGCTAATTATTTGAGTGAAGCTGATGTGTTAAGGAGGTTGTTCGAAGGTAGAAATTTTTGTATACAAAGGAAGTGTACTAATTGTACTTTACATAGAGAAAATTGAAGCAAAATCATTGGAGCCGATTTTGAGAAACATTCGAAAGAGTACTATGAACTTCATGTGATGTACCCTTTGTTTTAAAGCAAAAACTAAATCAGAGCACGTACATCGACAACAAGTAAAGTCTATCGTAAATACGAAATATGAATTACATTGATTCATCCATTTACTCACAATCGCTGCGCACAGACGGACAGACAGACGGAAGGACGTTATGCCAAAAAACACTTTTTCGGAATAATGGGTCTCCAAATCGGATATTTCCGCAAAAATCTCGTTTTCGAATTTTTTCACGATTACAATACTTTCTATATACTACGTATATGAGAAAGTAATATTTTCTAAATTATGGACATTTCGGCTAAGCGTAAATCACGGAATAATGAACCTTTTTTTTGTAGATGTGTTTTGACCTCCGATACTTCGCTCACTCACTAGTTTGTTTTTGCAATATAACTTAAGAAACAGAAACATTGTTTATTAAGCATGCACGTGGGCATTTATTACATATCCGATAGCGAGTTAGCGCGTAATTTGAGATCTACCACGGTACCAATACAACATGAACGAGCTCAAATACCCCGTCACAACAACAGATGCTATTCTCAAGAGGTAAGTGCTTGATGGTGTCATAACTCTAAGTAACTTCAACTGCCAATGTTGTCATAGCGGTATACTTTTAAACCCAATTGATTTTATTATTATAAATAATTGTTAATATTTTCCTCAGATGCGTATATTTTCTACTTTTCCATCGCGATCTCATACTCTATTAAATATTAGTGAAAATATTATATTATACATAGTTAATAAGTAAGTTATTTTTAAAATTATAAAATTTGTAAGAAATTGATCATGAAATTGCGATTTATTTATTAATTTTACCACAGGTTGTTTCCTGCCAAATATATTTAATTTTTTGCAGATTTAGTGGTGAGTTGTATTATATATACCAGCTTTATTGCAAGATATTTTTAGCCTGTATTCGACTTACATTTTAAATTACCTGGTTAAAAAGTAATAGCAGTAATTACAATTCATATGTGTTTATAAGTTGTACAGTACATTGTCTCGTATACAAATGATCAGTTTTATTCTGATTTGGTTGATATTAAGTACACTGGATCTTCAAAACTAGATTACTATAACCATGACATTCTAAAATACTCCCCCGCGTTTTTTACATATTTATGTTGTTTTTGTCGTTTGTAATTAATACATTATTATGCTTCTATTCTAATTTTCATATTATACTTCGTCATTGAGCTTTGTAATTCGTGCTATATTTTCTCATAATGAACTTTGTAGTTCATGACTTTGTTACTTCGAAAATATTATATTTACATTACTTTGGAAAATACGGCATCAAGCATTTACTTCTCAAGAATAGCACCTGTTGTGCTGACGGAGTATTTGAACTTCATGTTGGTTTCACACCATGGCAGAATTGAAATTACGCCGTAATTCTCTATCGGATATGTAACAAATGCCGATGTGCATGCATAATAAACAATGTTTCTGTTTCTTAAATTTTATTGCAAAAACAAGCTATTGTACTTAATAGTAGTGAGTAAGCAAAGTACGGGAGATCAAAACACATCGACAAAAAATAGGTTTATTATTCTGTGATCATATTAACAGGATTTACGCTTAGCCGAAATGTCCGTAATTTAGAAAATATTTTCATTAATTAACTGTCAAAACAATAAGGGTGTGCAAAGTATAAAATTGGCTGAGCTAATTTGAGCAAAGTCAGATCTTTTACATGTAAGATCAAGAACGTTTGAATCGGTTGAGAATAAAAAATCCATTCCGGCTAACTTACCGGGGCTCTTACATCGCGGACTAGTTAGATCCCTCTGGGCACCATAGATAGACCCATCTCGAACGGTGGGTCTAAGAAGAGTTTCGCCGATTCATGTATCTTTACGCTGCCTGCCTTGTAACAGTGGCCGTAAGAGACCACTGGGAATGTCACGCCGTGGAATTATAATAAAACTGATACCCGGTAGCTTTCTTATGTTTCTAAAACTCTTGAGGTACCTTCAAATAATCTTGCAAATTAATCGCACATTGCAAAAAATAACACTTCCTTGATGTGGACATAAATTGAATACCTAGATCGAATATAGCTAGGTGGTTTTTAATGTCGCCAATTATTTTTATTTTTTCATCTAGAGGTGTGGTTAACAGTCTCACAGATGGTTCTGAGACTGATGTCTCCTCCACGCGAAACATGAGAGGTCTCAGTTGTCTGTCTTGCGATCACTTTCGAAATTATAACACCGCCGTTTCATGCTTTTCTCTGTCCACTTTCTTTATAATTTTAACTTACCTTTAGGCATTCCATTTTGAAAGGACAAAAGATAATGATTTTGTTTTATTTCAGATTAATTATTAATTAGGTGGCAGGTACTGTACGAACTACACGAGCACATGAATGTCCATATGGCATATTGTTTGTAGAAGATGTTGTAAATGTTTTACCGGTTGATGTGTCCTTAGAGAATACAGATAAAAGTAAAAGTAATATCACCTCGAAAAATGAGAATACAAGTAGACGTTTAGAAATAGCTCATGCAAAAATCACAGTCGCAGCTTCCACAATACTAAACTATATTCGGCTTGTGCCCGGAGTATGTTGTCGGACACTCTTTATTCTTACACCTGATACCCGTAAACCACTGTCATCTTGAAACAGTTGTGAGAACTAGCATTGGACGGTTCTCTCGAGTTTTTCCCTACGCATTTGATTCTGTATATAATGAAATTTTGTGCACAGTTCCGATTCTGAAGTACCTTCATTCCAACAAAGTACAAATTTTTTGTATTCGGGTCACAAAAATCCTATGAACTTTTTATTATCATTATGTCAATTATATGACCCAGTTGACTATTCACGATTATTTCAGTTAACATTACAATGCATTGGTTGCTACGCGGGCATAACGAAATTTATGGTTGAAAACTGCCGCACGTGCTTTTCCACAAACTTTTTATTCTTGACTACAGTGTTACAAATAAATCCATGAAATATCTCTGATTTAATTTCATCGAAATTCTTTTCCACATACTTGGGAGTCCTCTTCAATCTGGCGAATTGAGATGAGGCTGACAGACACACGTGAATTTCGGATGTACGAGCTTGTAAAAATATGCCTTTTTTGAGTGCTCTGTGAGAAAGGATTAATGTTGTACATTACTTATGAATTAATTCAACATGAAAATCAAATAAATGGTAATAAATTTTTCTTACAGTATTTTGGTCTAAGAAATCTTTACTTAAGGGATTTTAAGGGAGTGTTTCAGGAGAAAGAAAGAGAGAAAAGTGCAATAAATTAATAGGTTTTCAAGAATAATTAAGTGAATTATTGTTTATGTGAGTATGTTAAATGGTCCTTTATTTAAACATTGATAATCTTTAATCTTGTGTTATGTTAATAGAGACATTCAGTTATAGTTTTTCTAGGTTCCATCAAATATTTATAAAATATAATTTCATAAAATATCATTATTATGTTCCAGACTCACGTATGTGCTTATTACACTTTGAGTACTATAAGTAGCAGATACAGAAAACATTTTAGATTCACCCCGGCATTTGCATTTTGCTTAACTTTCTCTGTGTATCATAATTATCATCCCCTCTTCTGAGTTATTTGATGCAACAGTCGGATATTCGATGAGGTAATCAATTTGTGTGTGGAGAAAAATGGGGAAAAATTCCTCTGGTGTTTACGAGACTGATTCACGAACCGAATGTTCGAGTTCACACGAGCATTTTGACTGGAACAGTTTGAATCAAATGAAGAAAATAGATCGTTGTTACTTCAAAAGAAATCAGCATTTTAAAACCAGAATTTAACCATTTAAGAGACCAACGTTTTTAGCTTTGAAAGTTGACTTCAAAAGGAAGAGAAAAAATATTTCCACTGTTTTTAAGAAACATTATATCTCGCCATTTCACTTCACCACTTCAGAGTTGATGTAATACGGTAAAAGCGTAATTTTTTACGTTTTTCAAAACGTTAGAATAATGTTGCTTAAAATTATTTAATATCTTAAATTAAAAAACCTCACACATTCGTTGCCATGAAATGAATCAAGTTAACGCTAAGAATTTCGTTATAACGGTAGCTCTAGAAGTTACTTAAAGGAAAAGTAGCATGGAAAATGTAAATACAACGCATCTTATCTTTAAAACCCTATACTCAACAATTTTCACAAACAATGCATCCATTTTCGAGAAAGAGTCTCAATAACTAGAGTATTATATTCCCTTCGTAATTCTGTTTGATTTGCCACGCATTCAAAAAAGCAGTTACAAACAACATGGAAGACAGCGAACTAATTTATTCTCCTGAAGTCAGCAAGCTTGGAAATTCGACACTTCAAAACCCTATGTATATCATTAGAGAAAATGGGACAAAAACAATACTTTCCGAATGATTTATAGCTTGATAATAATACGTACTTGTGAAATGACTTTTCTATGTTTTATTAAATATAATATTTGTTGGTATTTGTTAATACTATATCACAAGTCGAACAATTTTTTTATCGTTAGGAGTATGTTGAAATGTTAAATTCGCCTCTGCCTTAGGGCCCTTGATCGGAATTGATGGGATGGTCCCTTGCTTGCTTCCGGAGAGTAAATTAGTTTATTGTCATCCACATGGTCATACGCAGTTTGTAACTGCTTTTTTGACAATAAAGTTTATTATTATTATTTTAGATTTTGAATCAAAATGCGAAAGCAAACTTTACTTTCGTATTTTTGCAACATTTTCAATATGTTCTGCGAATAAAGTCAACAGATGATTGAAAATATTTACAATATAGTGAGACAGTTCGAGGTTACATACACAATAATATCTTATTTATAGAATGACGATTGTTTTTCACAACATCGCGAACATTTAAACATTTCTTAATATATAACCAAGAGAATAATTTCGCCTCATGTCTGGCTGGGATTTTTCCGTGCTGAGTGAAAAGTGCCCAGTTTCCTTTGTTGGTATTACAAATATTTAATTATTCACGATGCTTTTCACTTAGTCATTTTTTTTCAAATTTAACACATTTTTTATCTTTGTATTTGTGAAATAAATAGATAGTATATGAGCTGAAAGATATATAAAGTACAATACAAAAAAGTGTCGCTATCTTTACCGCTCAAAAAGCTACCAATCGTTTGAATACGTCGAATGCTTAGACCCATGTCACGGCTTAACGAAGTGAAATTTTCAGTAAGATATCTTTTCCATTTAGGAGATATTTGAGGTGTTGTATTGAAGCATCTCTGGAGAAGTTTTGGAATCCAAAAACAGTGTATTCTTCGATCTGGAACTACTGGGAAAGAAAATAGGTGGAAGGGTTCTTTAAACAGATGTTACTTTACTATTCCTAGATTCAAAATAAAAAGTTTGTTTATTGTGTGTAGCCAAAACATCGTTCACTATCCCCGTCGTCAGAGGTCTTCAACAGAGCAGGCATTCGAGATTAATTTGTTAGTGTGGATGAACGTGTGTGGCCTACAATTAAAGCACCTTGAAGTTGAAGAGATGTACTTAATTTTTTCAAAAAACTTTCTGGCAAGGAAGTATTTTCAGGATGGCTCAAATTACCATCGACAAGATCATCAGCTGTTCGTAACTTTGATAGATGCGATACTTTCGCGTAAACACGAGAACATTATTTTTAATATGTTTGCAACGGATTAATGAATATAAGCATCATTTTGTTAGTTAATAGTGGAATGTTTAATAATCATATAGAGCAGGTGTTTGGTAGCTGCAACCTATAATACGTTCCTCTCAGATGAGAGCCGGAACTGTTAACCATTAAATAACGCACCGAACAAGACAACTGTTGTTGACATTGGTTTATTATATATTGATTGTTAAAGCACATCTGAAATAAGTTCTAATTGATTATAGTATAAATGAAATAAATACATGAGATAAAAGTTGTTACTTAGAGAACACGTGAAATAAATACTGATTACTCAAAGCATATGAGAAAAGATACAATCGAAATAAGCACATTAGATAATAATTGACTGGTTCGAAAACATGAATTAAATAGTGAAAGTAAAGTGCTTAATTTGAAATTCTCGTAGTACAACATTGAAAGTGAATCGATGCATCATGGTTACAATAGAGTTTGATCTGGCCAGATCAAGGAAGTCTAAAATTATAGAAAGCTTATTGAGAGCTCTCATTATAACGATACCAGTCCAGTTCTTGCTATGATGAGTTGGTGCTTCGGTCAGAACCCGGTACATGGCTCATTGATGGACCTTGTGCCTCCCAGGATGAAGCAGCTGTGTAGATTTGCAGTTAGAAATCACGGTAAAGGACCCAGTAATGTCCATGAGATTCAAATCGTTTGACAAAAGTTTCCCCATCTGTATTCACGTTTTTGACACAAATGCACACTAGTCCATCATTACACACAACAAAGTCCAAGTGGAGATGTGTCTGCTCGCTGGGACATTGTTTCTCCAAATAAAAACCGTGCGCACAGACACACGTTCGCTTGTTAGTTCATCATCTCACACTCTGACTTCATTCGCGGAGTCACAGAGCTCCGCTCCTTACGACAACATCTCACGAAGTGATGGGAAATTAACAAGCCGAACTAATTACTTCCCCCAAAAGGGGTTTACAAAGGTGAATATTTCGCGGGAATTTCAGTTATATAGAATATATGTAATTGATGTTTTTTGTGTGAAGTGATATGTTGGAACCTGTATTGTCATGGACAATCATAATTATGTTCAGATTACAATTAATTAATTAAAAAGGAGTGAATGAAATAAATTATACCAAATAGTTACCGAACTACCAATTAGCGTGCAAGATAATTTGAAATTAGCTGCGCTATATGCTGGCGCCTTCGAGAGAGGGAGTGTGAAAATTAAGCACTACGTCGATGCTGTTGTGAAATATAACATAGGCGTGTAATAGAGGGGACCCCTCCGCGGTGTTTCCATCTAATTTCAAGTATTGGGAAAGATGCACCAAATATGAAAGTATATGATAGTAAGGAGGTGAACCCTTAGGCTATTGTTGCAACATTGCTTCCACTGTAACAAGAAAGAACCCCAGAAAAGTATCTTCCAAATGTTAATGTCTTTCTTGGATTTCCCTAGCTTTAACTTATTACTTTGAATTGACTATGATATCAAGCAGTAACACAATGAATTTGTATTTGGGAGCTTCGGGTCCTCATTTTCTGACAACGAAGAGAGTCGCTGCTTCCTGTGACTGGGTCTGAGAGAGTTGAGGTGAAAACTAGCACGGTGAAGTAAACACTTTTCAGAAATTCAAACGAATAAAGATTAGTTAACATTTGGAAAATAACATGACAAACTAATAGTCCCTGATTGGTGCTTATTCTTTGTCACAACAAAAGATAACACGTGATGAGGTTACAGTTGATGCGCAAGTAGCCGCTGGAGAGCGCTACTAATAATTTGGGTAGCCGATTCAGAGTTGTTTCCCTATTCCTTTCCTCCTGCCTTAAGTCTTCTTTATGTTGACGATGTGGATTGGAGGAATCGACGCAAAAGGTTTATTCTTTTCTCAAATATTGTTTTTTTCTTCAAATCAAAAAAGTTTCAGTTCCACCAACTGGAACTTACTTGGCGAAACAATCAGGGATCAGATTGGAAGGATAAATCGGCGAAACAATCAGATCGAAAATCGTTCTATTTGATGGGAAAGTTTTTCAATCGTTTCCCGTTCTGCTGCGCTATTTGAGAAATACGTCTTTGCATTTCTCAAGTTTAATTAACTCGTAGGAATTTTCCCACCATAATTCAGGTACTTTCAAATTCTGTAGAAAGTCAACTTTGAGCTAACAGATGTAAAGTATCTTCAAGCAATCAATTACAATGGACTCATTTAGATTTTCCATCTTTTAATAAGTGCATTCTTCTTCTTATCTGGCACTACAGCCCTTTGTGGGCTTTGGTCTTCGCGGAGGTTAGAGCTCGCGCGATTTCTTGAGCCCGGCACTAGGAGATCAGCATCTCGCTCCGACCGGTTCGACCCCAGGAAAGACCCTGGTACTCATTTTATAGCAGGCTGAGTAGGCCTGGGAGCCAGTCGTGATGAAAATCCCCACCTCACCGGGGATCGATCCCCGGCCATCCAGCCAGCAACTCAGAGCTCTATCCACTGAGCCACGCTGACTCAGTAATCAGGGCATTATATTACATAAAAGTATTATACTATTAGTTATGTTGTGTTGAATGAAAATGGGAGAAGGGAATGAGATTTGAACTCGGGACTTTACCCGTTCATGTGCTAACCTACTGCGCACCCCGTACGCCTCCCGGCCCAGTATACCTTTTTTTTCAAGAAATAGCAAACGAGGGGAAGACTGAAGAATAACGACGTCTTTTTGCTACATTGAAATTGAACTGTCAAAGTGCTCATGAACATTATGAGTGTAAAACCGATATGTAGGTGTCAGTTCAGGAAAGCTATTGTATTTTTGTCCTTTGAACTGTCGGGAGCAGAAATTTTCAATTCTGATTCATTCATATTGAATTTATGAATAGTGTACTATGTGCCTTACCAATGCATACCATGCAATCATCTACTACATTCCGTAATGAAACTGAAGTAATATCACTTTAAGTAGCATAACGTTCTAACGTGATGGATGTTCAAGGAAATTGTGAAACTGAAGCATTCACCCTTTTATATACCACCTCACATTTTCTGATTTCATCAGCTGAGGTGAGCGAAATGGTGATCATCTGCTTCCAAGGTAGCGAATCTGATATCTTTTTCACGAACAAAAATGCTTTAATTGTCTTCGAATGAAAAGAAAACCATGGCTTTCCTTTCTTTCGGGAAAACGCGCATAAAGAAATGAGATATATGCATATTTTCCACCAACATATTTCACCATGAATCAGGACAAGAGTTCTCAGACCTACAAATTAAACATTCTCTCCCATACAAAAGACCCTCTCGCAATTAAGTGGAGTGTACGCGCTCACATGCGGTGTGTGCAACGCGATGTACGTGGGACAAATTTTAGAAATGGAAAATAATTACTTGAAAAGACTTAAATTAGAAAACATTCACATTCACAATTCACTTAATTCCAACATTTTTACATTCAATCACCAAATTCCAGATATTTCCTCCCCTTGCTAAAATTAGCCATAAAATAACTGAAGCCCGTTACACGGAAAACCCGTGACGTCAATGGAAATTCCTGAAACTTCCCTATATAATCTAACCCTTCATGAGACAACAGTGCTTTCAGCCAAGACTTGCCAAAGGACCCAGGTATGTCAGCTTTCTCATTTCCTGTTATTATTTCATATTATATTGAAAATTATTAACTTTTCAAAGGAGGAGGGGGTACATTTTTTATAGAATGTTTCAATAGAATATATATTTATTTTGTAATTTATATTTTGTAAAAAATATTTGTAGCACTGAAGATGGCCGACATGAGGCCGAAAAGGCCTTTTGCATCAATAAATAATGACAGAATGACAAAATCTTTTACTACTTGTAATGAAGAGAGAGACGTTCCGAATGTCCCGGTCTCGGGGAATATTGCGTGATGCTTGGTCTCGAGAGCGTTCCTTGCCAAGTCCCAGCGCGGCGCCGATAAGGCTTGTTCCTCCGGCTATCCCGCCCCTACCCTTCGCCTGATTGCCACCTTCACTCGTCTCTCCCACCCACTCCTTCCACCCACGCCCTTCTGTCGAGATTACAGCGTGGAACTTCCCGCAGCAATTGGCTCGGCGGAAATTTTTAATCGCACAAGTTTCGCCAGAGTTTGCGCTCATGCAAGTGTATGCAAATATCTGATTCTCCGATGTTCCGGAACGAAGACCGGGACTTTGGAGAGGCGTCTTCGAAGGGGGTCGAACTAGGACCAAACAGGGATCAAATACGGATCAAACAAGGATCAAACTGAGGCGTAGGACAGCAGGCGCTGAGAGAGGAATACTTGGCGACAGGAGACGGAGTTCGTAAAAGGAATTATTGGATCCATTATTTCTCTGATCTAGATAAGAATTCAATCATTGTTAAGAGAAGGGTGAAATTTAATTTATACGTTTGAGAACTCTTGTCCTGATTCGTGGTGAATCATGTTAGTGGAAAATAGGCATATCACTCATTTTTTCATAAGCGTTTTCCCGTAAGAAAGGAAAGCCGTGGTTTTCTTCTCATTCGAAGATAATTAAAGCATCTTTGTTCTTGAAAAAGATATCAGATTCGCAATGACAGAATGACAAAATATTTTACTACTTGTAATGAACATCAATCTGTTAACATCAAACCAATTCCTTCAAGTCTTTCTCTTCGTTTGAAATGCGTTTCTTTTGCGACTGCGAACGGGTTGTTTGCTTCAAAATGTGAAGGAGGCGAGAAAATCTTGCATGCATCATTGTCATCTATTCAAACTGTCTGTGCTACCATGGCCAAAATAAATAAATAACTCCTGAGGGGAATTCGGCAAAACGTAATCCTCGTTAAATAAAGAGTGGGGTCTCTTACTTAATGCGATAAGAAATGTAACTTGACATCCCGTGGAGCAATTCACTTCTTCGCGAACGTTGCCCATACGAAGTGTCACGGACGCACCTCCCACACACACCAGCGAGTCGAACTGACGAGCACTCTTCTGTGGCGTCATCTAGAGCGGTTTTCTCCAGCTGCCAGGGACCCGGAGCTACATTTTCTGAGGAAACTTATTTATATCAAACAAACAAATCATTATGGAGAGGATTTTGTGAAACTGTTGTTACAACTGTTAGCGCTCTATAACATACGCTATTCGCGTATGCGTTTTGTTTTTTCATTTCTTCAAATCCTATTTTCCCGTTTAACAGTAAAATGTCCAAATATTAAAATGTCCCGCGGTCCGGTGCGATACCTATTGATGTCGTAAATATCTTCTTTTCCAAGGAAATTTCCTATCATTACAAAAACCACTCTTACATTTTTAGCACTATGGGGAAAGAAATTATATGAATTCTACCTTATATCAAATGAATTGGCCTTATTCGAATGTTTACATAGCTCCAACTTGTAATTGAGTTTAATACTATGGCGCTAATGAGGAACACTGGCTTTTATCCATTTTATTTGTAACTGTCAATTTTAAATGGGTGCAAATTTCGAAGTGCACTAATCCTTTCACTCATTCTCATCAATGTCAGCTGTATATGCCATTTATCATGCACATACAAAATTAAATCAATTAATTGTTTCAAATATTATTGTCACTCGTTTGTCGCATTAAAACGAGTGAAGTTACAAAAATGGCTTTTTCATTCATTTCGATTGATAATGTAAGTGCTTGTATTGTTGAAGAGGATTCTGGAACTTAAGCAGCATTAGATATTTCTTATTTTATAAAAATCAACATTAATATAAAATATATTCCTAACTTATTTGCCCGTCGTTTTAGAGAGACCCAGGAGGTGACTCGTGCACAATCAGTTAAAGAGCAATGAGCAAAGTCATTAAATGCCATCATGAGGCGAAATGCTGACTACCGAGACCTCTACTCCACGGTCGTTTGTCGCCTTCTGGTTTTTCATCTTCTCTTTGTTCTCTCTCTCCTTTCTCCCCCTCTCTTCTTTCTAACGTCACCAATAATCCGCTTTTTCTAATAATAAGTATCAATCTTTTTTATCTCTTCCATGCTTTACCCTTGGACGTTTCTTGTTTCATCATTCTCCCCTTTGTCTTAATCCTTCGTGATACAACTCGATGTGTTCACTGCTGCCCTCCCCTCTTTCTCCTAGTCTAAATGTTGCTTACACCATCGAAAAAGAGTTCAAATCCACTTTGCCATCTAAGGCGCGTAAAAATTTTCAATTATTCAAGGACAGAAATAAAGTTTTACACAGAAATATCGATTTCTATGAATTTTTCATAAACCAATTATGCTGTATTGCAAGCGGTGATTGCTGGCACAATGAACAAATTCCGATTTCGATATGGATTCTTGCTGAAGCTTACAGACGGTTATACTTTTGTTATATTTCTGAATTTATAACATTATGACATCGATTAACTTATCGTCTTAACAGCAGAAAATATCTGTAAATGACCACTTGGAAGTCACATTGATGATATAATTTTTCCTTCTAAAAGTACCAAGAAATATATGTATCAAGTGCCCAAAGATAACATGTTATTATGTTCAGTTTAACAATGCATGAAACTATTAAATGTATATTTTTGCAAAACAAAATTATTTTAATTATTATCTTATTTTTGTTTCATTTATATTGTTGCTCTACAATGAACTAATCTCTAAAACTATTCATGCATCCAATCTTCTCAAGAAATTCTACGTTGTGATAAATTTAACAATTCGAATATAATGTAATATTTTTATTGTAATCTGAGAAACAAGGAGACAATCTTAAATATAAATATTTAATGTTTCTTGACAATGTGTTAATGGAGCAAACGTCGCTTCTCATAACCCGTAAGGTACGACAGCAGCGTCTTAAAATTTCATAAATACTGATTTACAAGATGTGGAGAGGATATAATGACTGCAAGTAATCTAGAGACACTATTACACAGTTCTGTGGCTTACATTTATAATTTTATTTGCTTAGTATCTTATACATAAGGTGAATTCGCTGAGAAGGGTCTTATGAAATAATTACGCAAAGTCACGAATAAATAAAGCGACGGCCTCCTGCATAAGGATGAACTGCTGACAGTCACTGCGAACTATTACGTACACATATTATGAATATTATAATTCTAAGCGTGATTTATGTATAGTCTTTCCATTTTTATTGAACGCTTTATTCCCGATGAAGGAAATAGATTGTAAGTCCTGATTATCCTATATTCTGCATTATGTATGGCACACGCCCTCTACTGTTGCTGTGAATCTAACATATTAAAGATTGGTATAGCAGATAATTAATTAATGAGTAAACTTATAATGTAATACATCAAACCTCAGCCAACATCAGTAGAGCGTATGGTCCATTAAATCTACACAAGGCAGAACATCCTATGCGACTTATCTCCACTATTCAAGGGCCTACTTATTCTTTGTCTCAATATCTGAATGGTGTTATAGATTACTCTGTTAGCTATAGATTATCCATTCATGGTTAAGAACAGCATTGAATGTGTTAACAAAATAAAGAATATATTAATTCCACAAGGATTTATACTTGCATTATTTGATGTTTCCAATATATATGGATAAATCCCCAACAATCTCATATTAGATACTATCAAACAAACCATTATTGAATCTAAAGAAAAACTTGTTCTGCCTCTCGATGACATATTAAAAAGTGTCGAATTAATTCTCAAATCTACATCTTTCAAATTCAATAACAATCAGAGAGATGGCACCCCGACGGGAGGCATATTAAGCAATACTACATGTGAAATTGTCATGCGTAATTTAGAACAGACTTGCTTGAAAAACACAGAATTTTTAACTTATAATAGGTATGTTGACGATTCTTTAATCATTATTAAAGAAACAGACTTAGATGAGCTGTTTTATAAATTCCACAACATCTGTTCTAATATTAAGTTTGCCCTTGAAACAGAACATGAGAAATGTATTAATTTTCTTGACCTTCACATTGTTAATAATCAAGGCAACATAACAATAGATTGGATCACCAAACCAAGCTCTGGTAACAAAATTATGAATTTTAAATCACACCACCCTAACTATAAAAAAATTGGAGTAATCCAAGGAGTACTTTATAAAGTACTTAGTGTTTCAAACTATCAATTCATCCAAAACAAAAAAATAAAACTAACACAGATATTTAAATTCAATGATTACCCTAAAAGATTTATAAAAAAAATAGATACCTACACAGAATTAACAATAACATTAATACATTCCTTGGTTTGAGAAAACAGAAATTTACAGAAAAAAGTATTTACAACAGAAAGTTAAAAAGTATTTACAACAAAAAGTATTAAAACAGAAATTTACAGAAAAGAAAAGAAAAAAAGATACACTTTCAAACATACTCAAATAAAAAATGAAAATAAAGCCCTATTTGACAGGATTAACATTAACATTTGTTACAGTGTATGGAATAAGGCTACTGTTGTAAAGAATAACAAAGACAAACTAGAACGTCTTGACAACATAAGGTGTTGTCTACAAAATCAAATGTCTTGACTGTGACAAGTGCTATATGGGACAGTGAGAAAGGATGTTAAAAGTTCGTGTCGAAGAACAAAATTGTTAAATACCAACATAGATACGCGAGAATGAGTTATAGTAAAGCACTGTATACAACAACATCAACACAAAATGGATTTTGACAATACCTGTATAATAGATCATGAACAAAATGATAGCAAAAGATTTATGTGTGAATCAATAAACATAAAGTTACACAACACAGTTAACAACCAAATAGAAAGCAATAAATTCACTTATGACTTTGATGGAGATATTCAAGCAATAAAAATCCTTTAAACGTTGGCACACCTGAGAGCGCAATGCAGGTCTGCAGAGCCGTGAGCTCGACATTGTGACACATACCTTGACGGAATAATGTCTGTTACATGTTGCCTTACAATACTATATTTTCAAACATTGTGACAATCCATGAATTTAATAATTCATAATTTCAATTTAAAGTGTGTCACTATGCTTATAATGCAACAATTTTTTATAATATTGTTTTGTGATACCTGCATATAAATAAATAAACTTTATTGTCAAAAAAGCAGTTGCAAACTGCGTTTGACTACGTGGGGGGCAATAAACTAAGTTACTCTTCGGAGACAAGCAAGGGACAATCCCATCAATTCCGATCAAGGGCCCATGGGTAGTGGCGAATTTAATATTTACAAAAGAAAATATTTAATAAATATCTACCGTTATCCATTTATTATTCAAAATAAATTGTAGATATTAGTGCAGTAAAAATTCGAAATTAATAAAACAAAAGTATTAATGACATTCCCACCCAAGGAAAATCCGCCACTACCCGGAGGAAAACCGGAGGAAAACCCGGGTCGGGATGGGGCTGCAGAGATAATGTACACAACCGTGCCAAGGTTGAGTAAACTATTAATAAACAAAGGGAGTAAAATCAACATGCATGAGAAAGGAATTTAATCAATATCTAGAGTACAATAACAATGGCGTGATAAAGTATAAGAGATATTAACATCACTTACGTCATTCGAAGTCATGTGGAAAACAATATTTATTAGGAAATTGAAACTATCATTACTTAATTTATTAAAATCTGTAAATTCTTTCACATTATAGAAACAATAGCACAATTAAAATCTATTAACCGCGGATTTAAAGAGATTTAATTTATTTATATCGTTTACATTTTTGGGAAGGAAATTATACAAAATTATTCCTGAATGATAAAGAGAGTTCTTGACACGCCAGGACGATGAATATTAGCCTTATTACGAGTGTTGTGTTCGTGAACTAGACTCTTTATTCTAAAGCAGGGGTGGTATATTAATAGTTCTGTCTCAACAAAGACGACTATTTCATAAATGTATATGCAAGGGAGAGGGAGGATTTTAAATTTTCTAAATAAAGGTTTACATGAATCTCGGGGGTGAGATTTACATATAATCCGAATTATTCTCTTTTGAATTCTAAAAGTTTGAATGCTCTTAGTGGATTGGCCCCAGAAGATAATGCCGTACCGTAAATGAGAATATACATTTGCAAAATACACCCAGCGAGAAACGTGTTGTCTAACTACGCTGGCTAAATTTCGGAATGCATAGCATATTTTGCTTACTTTGGAATTCAAATTATCAATATGGCAATTCCATTTGAGATTTTCCTGAATATGAAGACCTAAACAGTTTGTTATCTTGACTGATATTATTTATGTTCCGTTTAGCGAAAGGGATGTAGGAGGAAGAGACTTCGTTACACTATTGCGAAATGTCATGGATACTGTTTTATCACTATTAACGATGGGAAGATTTGAATGAAACCAAGACGAGACGTTAGAGAGAGCATTTTGCGCATTGATATGTTTGCATAGTAGATTTGTGTCATCAGTAAGGAGATCCATTTTGCAATGTGGCATTGTGGATGACATATCATTTACGTACAATAAAGAGAGGATAGGGTCTAAAATTGAACCTTGAGGAACACCGCAAATAAGTAGCTTTGTTTGTGAAAGGTAATATTGACATACTTTATTTTCAACATATAGGAGTGGTAAGTGTGATACTACATTGTACTCATTATTTTTGTGATTTTATGATACATTGTGTATAAAATTTAATTTTGAAATTAGAACAGTTTCTGATGAGGGATCCCATTTCGGATCCGAAACGGCGATCTTTCACATAATTTGAAATGTAATTATGTGTATATATAATTGAAGAATATATAATTGATTGTCTATAAAAACGTTTGCTCTAATATTCCAAATCAAGAAACCTTTAAGACAATCAGAGAAAGTTGGTGTGTAAATCAAAAATCTAACAGACGTTTTTGCCCGCGGATTATTGCCAATTTTAGGCAGGGTATAGGGGAACGTTTAGAGTTACTACATCTGTTTCTTAGCGGGGGGCTCTGAAAAGTTCTTTTTCCGATGTAAATATCTGTTAGCTCCGAAAGAAATTTATTTTTGAAACTAAATTATTTTCCCATTAGAGGCAATGTATTTCATTAAATATTAAATCGTATATACAGGGCCGGCTCAAGGTATTTGGCCGCCCTAGGCGAGAAATACTCGTATTTTGGCACCCCATGTCTCCCCTCATAATTGATGTGAGGAGTTGACGTCCTCGTAATTTTCATCCCTTAATTCCAGCAGTCTTGTTTGTTGAAGCTAAACATGGCATAAAACGTAGGTTCCAATCTCTTACCAAATAGTCGGAAAGCCAATATTATGTTTTTAATAGTTCAAGACTTACTTTTATTGCCTGTGACTTTGTAATAGAGTTTCAATAAAAAAAAACACAGATATACAGGACATCAACTCGAACAGCAGCAGCCTCCTAGACACAGACTATAAACCAGACTCCCCTCTCCCATACTAACGGTGCGTTAACATCTTTCAGCGCTCCTAACATTATTAGGCGCGCACTAGTCCGAGCCTAGTTCTAAATGCGGCCACTGGGGCGCATGGCAGTTCCCGATTCCCTTCCCCTCCCCCACCCATTCCGGTCACCACACCATTCCAGGTACTCTACCCCCCACTCCCACGATCTCATGCTTCATAATTTCACAATAATTTACCTGAAAATACTTTTCCTACAAAAATTAAAATTGTGAGTAGTTAACACGATGTATAAGTGAAATATTTTACTACACATATGAAATAGAAAATGAAAACAGGACACAATTAACAGGAAATGTACACAAAGAAAATACATACTTGCTCTTAATTCTATTTATTCATAATAAGATTACAGTACATTCTCATATGAATGGAAATATACATACTTGTATACAAAAAGGTACTCATTTATGTATATCCACCAACTATTCAGATCAATAATAAATAAATAAATGAGACGGATAAAAGAAGTCACATGAGAAAAAAATGCAGGTAAATCCATAAAAGTGATACAATTTTATCAAACTTTTGGGGAAATCTGATTAAATTCCTACCTCCTCCATTGGCTGTATAGAAAGCAGTCAATGGAATGTTGGTTTTGCCTTAAGCCACAGTGGTGTATGAATCCCTCTGCTCATTACATGAGCGAATTACATGCCACAAATCTTATGAAGGTAATGTAGAACTAATTGACAAAAACTTAATACAAGATTGATAATTGTTCATTTGATATTTAAGACCAAAACTAAACAAGTGATTCTGCCTTCCAATTGGTATCAAGGAATGAAATGAGAAAGAAACGCAATAACAAATTCACAAAATTTGTGCCAATGCCAATGTTGATTTAATAGAAAAGTTTACAGTAAAACCCTTTATATATTCACAGGATAACAGGACTAGATTTATCCGTCTGATGGTTTAAAAAGAACATTACTAAGATACAAACACCACAATATACCATAACTCAAGTAGTAAACTAACAAAGTGAAAATAAAATTAAATAATAAATACAATTAAAATTACAATTAAATTAAAAAACAAATAAAATTAAAATTAAATTAAAAACCAAATGAAGTCACAATACACTCAAGTAGTAAATAAACATAGTGTAAAGGAAATGTGTAAAAATGCAAGTTTACATTAAAACAAAAAAGGTGGCTCAATGAAAAATGTAACTCTTCTGCACACTACAATAACGCTATATAAGATGCAAACATCAATTTCTCTCTAGTTATTCGTACCTAACTACCACGTCAGGTATAATTACAAATAAACGTTTTACACAAAAACAGAATCTTACATTTTAACTAGGTACTATTTCTTTAAACTTTTGTTTTAAGATGAAAATTTAATAGCATTTGTGTCTAGTTAATGAACTGCCTCTTTTGAGATGAGTAACTGCTCTTCCGATAGATAAATCCTTTTCTTGCAGTATCTTACTAGTTACGTTTACCTGGAACAAAACATTGTGCCATGTAACAAGAGCGACAACAAACGTGAACTCTGAGATCATTTTAAGTATCCCAAATGCTTCTGCCTTGGTTTTAATACCCCTGGAACCTGTAAGAGAGAAATGTTCACAGATTTCTTCCATAGAATCACAAATACTTGGCAACTGATATCGCAGAGCATCATTCGACTTGACCATCGTGTATCACTCAGAGGTTTAACAGTCAAAGACGGTTCATGTCGGAGAAGAAACTCCCATCGACGTGTCGATGATGAAAAGAATACATAATTTCGTTGGACCACATCAGAAAAGGTAGTTACATGCAAGCAGCATGAAGCTGCATCGTTGACCATAAGGTTTAAAGTATGCGAGTTGCATGGAAAATAGAATGCACACGGATTAATGTCCAAAATCCTTCTTTGAACACCACTGTTCTTCCCTGTCATATTACTGACATTGTTCTAACCTTGTTCTCAAATATTCTCAACTGATAATGACATACTATTTAAATGTTCAAGAACTTGCTCAGTCATTGAAACTCCAGTACTTTCTTGGAGAGGAATAAATCCCAAAAAGGATTCTTTCGCCAACACATGACTACAATCAGATTCATTTTCTTATGTGCGTGTGACCTCATCAGAATAAAGTATTTGCACAAATCTGATTATCAGAGCTATCTGGTCTGTATGACTCACGTGCGGGGTACAGTCCAATATGATGGTGAACTATTTGGCTTTTTGAACTGAAAACAATATTTCTTTGCGTGTGGCACTAGCTGTTACTTGAATTAGTTCGTTCTGAACATTTTCCCCAAGGTAATGAGTATGTTTCTTTTCTTCACTTCTAACTCTTCGGAGGTGCTCATTCATAACTGGATCAGACATTGCAAGATATTTAATAATTTTGAGAGAGATACTGTTATCATGAGCATTTAGTGTTTCAGTTGTACCTCGAAATGCCAAGTTTTGAGAGCCAAGAGTTCTAACAAGAGCAATTAATCACTCCAAAATGTTCTGAACATAGATTTCTTCTTCCTTTATTTTGTTAACATGGAAATTGTCAAAGGTCGAGCCTTGTTCAAGGGTTTTCTATAGTGATTTCCATTTTTGGAAGTTAGTAAGATGCTCAACACTTTTTTCATATTGTATAATAATTGCAGAAATGTTGTGCCAGTCTGCAACCATTCTGTGCTAACGCAGAAGAAGAAATGCTTCCACCGAAAACCTTACAGCAAAAACAGAATACTTTGTTGGTTGATCTGGAGTACTGTAGATATTCACGATATACTTCTTCTCCGTTTGAAAGCCTTCTCTTGTGGTGAATATCAGAGAATCTTCAATTTTTTTTAATTTAACGAAAAGTTGCCTTTAACTTGTTCTGATCCATGTTCCACCAATAAAGTTCTTAAGTTTTGTTGAGTCATTTTTACAGTTTCCCAAGAAGCTGGATCTACATAATCAAGTGATACTATCCTTAAATGTTTTTGCTTTAATTCTTCCATTGTGCAGTCTTCTTTGGTTTCATGTACACTTGATGAAACGTCCAATACTACAATATTGTCTTCTTGGGGGAGGTTTTTTTCAACGATTTGTTCTGGTGCTTCTGCAGAAGTTGACGGATTTTCATTGTCTGACTCTTTTAGTGATGAACTGTCATTTTGATCAAGAAGGTATTTTTCGAAAGATGCTTTAAATTTTTTTTACATTTTCTTCCCTGTCCTTTTTTCTTTTTCGGAACCAAAACCCAGAGGGTTTCGTCCTATCAGCCATGCCGGTAGCTAAAAAAAGAGAAGTTGCTGAACTAAGACTATAAAGGAAAAATACAGTGGAATCTCTATTTTTGCGTCCCCTATCCCCTAAGGTAATGTAATAATAGAGTACTCACCTAAACCTTTAACTTTACTTAGTTTAAAACTGTCGTAAGAATGCAACACAGTACTAAACGTATTAGGAAAACATCGCCAAACGAAAACTTAGTTCTGTTTATCACTTCTTTGTGATAACATACTAAGTTTCAAACGTTTAAATTCATTGATCATGTAATCACGGCACTTTTGTGAAGGCGACAGTATAAATTTTATTACTTAAAAATGTGCCTGGTATATTTTAGCAATGCTTTTGGAAAAGGTTAATAACTCATTACATTTTACATGCAGAAGCTCGAAATTTCGAAATGTTGTCACAAACATAATAGTTAACATTTGTTGAATAAGAATTAGTTTTGACACTTTTTTGTTGTTAAAACAGTATTATTAATACTTAGAACCATTTTTTACTTGAGTGTAAGCAGAAGAACACGAAAAATTTAATGGTGTTAATTAGTTTTTTTATGATTTGTTTTGTGGCATCTACAGCAGTTCAAAGCAGTTTATAATAAAAAATCCGATAATAGGTGAAGACATTGACGCTCGCGAGAAAGTGCAAGTGAATGTAAAATTAGGCTTCGACGCTATCACTATTATTCATCATATCAGTATAATATTACTGTTCATTGGAACAATGCTTAAAACAGTCGATTATTAGTCCGTGGATTATGTTATTTACTTTTTGTCTTAAAAATGATTTTTTACTATAAATCTTATTAGAACGTTGTTGGTTTAATGATATTAATGCCTTATTTTTCTTTTGTGTGTAACCTTCTTCTGTTAACACAATTTCTAGTGTCATCGAAGTTTTGCATTGATGGAAATAAAGTAGACCACAAAATAAAAGGTTTAGTCTCTCTGTCATTCTTTATTGAGACAAAAGGTCTCTATTTAATGTCTTTAAACTACATTGTTTCTACAACTCATTTCATGCACGTAAGTCCCAGAAAACCATTCTCTTCCACACAAAAGACCCTACACCTCTTTCCTAATTAAGTGAAGTGTACGCGCTCACATGTGTGGAATTCAGCGCGATGTACTTGGGCGAAACGGGTCGCAGTTTTGATAAAAGACTACAAAAACACATTTAAGCTTTCAAACACCTCACCGCACATTCACATTTCGTCACATATCTCATTAAATCTCATTAAAAACATTCCACACAGTCAATGACTCACAAATTTAGGAAATAGAAAATAATTAGTGGACAAGATTAAAATTAGAAGCCTATACAAACCGACTCTTCGGTAGACAACGGCGCTTTTAACCACTGTTTACGACAGAACCCAGGTATGACACTCATTTCCTGGTTTCTTAATTCCTATCCATGTTTTAAAAATTATTTTAACTGTGCGATTTACTGATACAAAATTTATTTAATAATATTAACTTTCCTTCTGGTCAAATTTCTTGTCAAATTTTCACCACCTATAAAATTTAAATTATATTTATCTCATTTATAACTATTATTTTTAATTCCTCTCTTGTTATTTTATGTTAAAAATTATTTTATCCGTAACATTTAAAATTATTTACTAATATTATTAACTTTTCTTCTTCTTTCTGATAAAATTGTATTATTTTCTGCGAATTTAGAGTTTTAATTTCTTACTTTTATAATTTACTATAGTAATTTTGTTCTTGTAGCGCTGAATTTTTTAAAAAATAATTTTTATTTCTAAACACATTTTTAAACGTTACATTTTAACAGCTTACTGAACATTGCACTATATATCGTCAATATGACCATCATGCGACCGAAAGGGTCTAAATAAAGAATGACAGAGTGACAAAAGTAGGGTGACGAGGTTGCAATTGAATTTGTAGTCAGTGACAAAAAATCAGTTTGTTTCGAGTTTAGGATATAACATAGTGGATTCATGTGCATGAAAAAGAGGCGCGCCGAGGAATCCGTGAACGGAGAATTAAATGGACCCAAAAAGACTCTCGTGTGTGGTTATTTGTGGTCACTCAATTGTCATTGAATTTCTGACCCGATGCAATCAGTTATAAATATTTTTTTCAAATTGAACTGAACAATCATAGATTTTCACACGATCTTTTTACTGGCGATCTGCTTCCCTTTAAAGTCAAAGCGAAGTGTTCAAAGGGTGACAATTTTTAAGAAGACGTCGACGAATTAAAACTCAATACAAATTTATCAAGAATATCTGAAATGCGTCAATTGTATAATTTGTGTATCGACTGTTACGATTCATTAGATGAAAAATATATTTAAGACATCTATTTTTCTTCCATGACGATTTTGCGTAACCGATTTGAATAAATATATTAGGTTCATGAGAGTAAAAGAAATCATGAAACCTTTCCTACGAATGACCATTACACTTTTTATAGTTCTGCCAATGGAGAATTATATATATTAACGTGTAAAATGTGTATAAATAGACACAACATACATCAATCCAATAAGAGTGCATTCGACTGGGAAGCCCAAAAACGTATTTAAATAATATTGAAACGAGTTGGTTAGCAAGTGTTAATAACTAGAAAATAAAACCAATATTTATGACGAATGTACGGTGTAATTCTTCCACTTCAATGTATCTCGTTGTATGGCAAAGTGTTGGGATGTCGGGGAACATATGGTACCGAGCCGACATTTGCCTGTAGTAGGTGAGGAAACCCTCACCTGAGAATATTAGTTCGGCCGACCAGGGTTTGAACCAACGCTTAACCGTTCAGCGGAATCGAGGAAGCGAAGACGCTACCACTAGACCACCGCTGTCGGCAGAAGGATAGTAGATTGTTTCACATGAAGAAAAGGTATATTGGTTCCTCAGAAACTCGCTCAATTCGCAAGAGAAGACTGCGGCGGGAGGGGTTGGTCTAGAGATTTATATTGAACCCAAGCTGACCATGCTGCGTGCTGAAATCGTTCACTTGAACGACGCAACCAACGACTATTGAAACGCAAAAAGAGAGCGACGCATTGAAAAGTAAGCTATTTCCGGATAATACTCTCTTTCGATCTTTGATGTCCCTTGCGTTTGAATGGAGGCTCGAGTCGTTTCACTCACGCTGGATGTGAGATTTCTCAAAGTCAAACACTGCTTTTTTTTTGGTCAAAACTGCATAACAAATGCTCCTAGATTGCTCTCAAGTCCACCTCGAAGAAATATTTTTGCATTACAGATATGAAAAGAAGCATTTTGCAATCCCTAAAAAAGTAATATTTTCTCTCTTTATGCTAAAAATATTAATTTAACGCTATCGATAACTTCGCATAGGAACAAGTTTTGAATTTGATTTACTAATTGTTATACAATAATCTCTTGTTCCGATTAAACTTTAAACCTTAAAACTACGTTTAAATTTCCTTTTTGAAAAATGAAAAATTATTATCTCTTGACGTGGAGGAATTCCTCACGGTGCTTTTCTTGATTTATCCAAACAATTCGATATCACCGATCACGGAATTCTCCTTTCCAAATTGCATTCTTTAGGCATTCGTGGACTTCCACGCCAATGACTAACTTCTTATTTAAAAGATTGATATCAACAGATCGAAAAATCCTATACTAAAAATAAAATACTTCAGCGTTGTCTTTCAGAAACAAAGTCGCTTACTTGCGGAGTATACCAAGGTTCAATTCTCGGTCCTATACTCTTTTTATGGAATGTGAACGACATATCATCCACATCAGATTGCAAAACGGTACTTTTTGCTGATGACACTAATTTACTATGTAAACACACCAACGCTCAAAACGTTTTGCCTAACCTTTCGGCTTGGTTCCATGCAAATCGTCTCATTGTAAACACTGACAAAACAGTGTTTATGTCATTTCACAATAGTATCACAAAATCTTTACCCCAGGTTTCTCTTTGTTTAAACTGAACACAATTAAAAACTATTACGAATACAAAACTCTTAGGTTTCCATATTCAAGACAACCTCAAATTGAATTGTCACGTTGACAATCTTAATTCCCAATTAAACAAATTGTGTTACGCATTCTGAATGTTAGTTAACGTAGTTAGTCCTCGTATTTCCCGTTGCGTATATTTTGCAAACGTTTACTCCCATTTACGTTACGGCATTACATTCTGGGGCAATTCCGGACAGAGCATTCAAACTTTCAGAATTCAGAAGAGGATAGTTCGGATAATTTGTAAATCACATCCCGGAAAGTCTTGTAAACCTTTATTCAAGGAATTAAATATTTTAATACTTCCATGCATTTATATTTATGAAACAGTCGTGTGTGTTAAGACCAAATTACTGAAGCACCACCCTTGCTTCAAACGAAACAGTTTCGTTCACGAACACAATACTCGCAATAGGAATAATATTCATCGCTCTAGAGTGTCAACCACTCTTTGCCAAAAAGGACCATATCTTTCGGGAATTGTTCTATATAATTCCCTGCCCACAAATATAAAAGATATTATGAAATTGAATATCTTCAAATCCGCGGATAAAAACTACCTCCTGCACCAGTGCTTCTACAATGTAAAAGAATTTATTGATATTAATAAAAGTTAAATCCGTCTCGTACTTTATCATGACATTGCTGTAGTACTTTTAAAATATCTTATAACAATTTAAAAAGCAATTTTTCTTGCATGATTGTTGTGTCTTATGATTCATATTAATATAGTTTTATGTGTACTCAACTTTGGCACGGTTATGTACATTAATTCTGTAATCCCATCGTGGCCCGGGTTTTGCTCCGGTTTTCCTTCGGGTAGAGGCGGATTTCTTATACAGGTTCTCTAGACTTTGTCTAGGCTCGTGTTTATTGCAACAATAAATCGTGAATTTAGTGTTATTTCAATTCTTATGATTTTTAAACACCATGCTCAGTGTAATCTATAGTTTGATAATAATTTGTTCATTTAAAATAAATTTTTTGTGTTAAATAACAGGTATTGACATTCTATTAGTTTTATAACTCGTAGCAAACTTTTTTTTATCTAGGAAATTTTGCTGAAATTTTTGAATCCGCCTCTGCCTTAGGGCCCTTGATTGGAATCGATGGGATGGTCCCTTGCTTGCTTCCGGAGAGTAAATTAGTTTATTGTCCTCCACGTGGTTATATGCAGTTTGTACTGCTGTTTTAACAATTAATTTTTTATTATTATTATTATTATTAATGTGAATTACATTTCCATGCTTTGTCTTTAAGAATTTTCAAAACTGTGCTATGAAATGCTGAACAATTCACGGAACTCAACATCTCAGAGCAACATACAACTCAAGATGTTTGATTTAATTGTCACATTGCTGTGAATTGACAATATGACATATTAGAACAGAAATAATATGTATTTTGCTTGCCGATTCATGTTTCTTTTTAAAATTTATAAGCATATAGTCAGGTTTATGTAATGCCTGATGATTTTAGGTTTGTAAACCTTTGAAGTCTTTCTAGAAGGAAAGTCTCGAAACTATTGGAAGGATTTTGTTTGACCCGTGTTTCACGCGTTTTATCTACATGTGAATCATTAGGTACGGAAAGGGCGCTGGACGTTTAGGCGATTTATTGCTTTGTGTTCTAAAGATCTGTTGAACAGAGCATATTTTCCGTTCTTACTTTTCAATTTCTTTCATTTCTGTTTGTCCGTGTATCAGTGCTGTTTCAGCTGCATTAAGTCTTCTGAGAGTACGACCGTGTTATAGTGTCTGAGCTATGCATTGATAAATAGATATATTTTTTGTTGTAGTGGTTCCAGGTAAGTCTGTAAGCTTTTTGTATTTTGGTGACTCGTGCTTGGTTTGTAATTGTAAACTCGTGATCTCCTAAGAGGCGGTCACCACAAACCCAACTTCATATTTATATAAAAAAATAGTTGGTCTCTTAGTGTGTCTGTACGTATGTGTATATGCCATGTAGCGCAAAGACATATAGGCCAAGAGCTTCGAAATTGGTCATACGCGTTCTACACTAGGTTTTCGAGAAGACTACGAAGTGTTTTTTCGAAATTCAGTTTATTTTTTAAATTATTAAAAAAAAATTTCTTAGTAACAGCCGCGGAGCGCAGAAACACTGTCTACCTGCTGTTCATTTATCCTCTTAGCTCTCGAAAACCACTTATCCGATTTACGTGATTTTTTTCTCAATTCATAGGTATGTTCTTAGGAAATGTTTAATATATATTTTGTAACGCCGGGAAAAATAAATAATAGGCAATAACAATATTAGTGAATCAAGTCGAAAAAATGCATCTTCGGAGAGATATTTTCGAGTACCGATAGAGATAATGACAACAATGGGTGGCAATATTGTTCGTCTCAAAGAGTGCTCTATAAATGTACGCGACAGTATACTATGTACAAAGGTTAATTTAAATTGTCAAAAACAAGTGTTTTAAAAATAGACGTGATGAAAAACTTCAACTTTAGTTAATGAAGTAAGTAAAAATAAATCTTAATCAACTTTCATGGGTTCTTTGTTTTGTGCATGTAAGAAAGATAACTTAACGTATATCTTTATATCGTAAAATTTGGACGAATACTTTAGTTTTTACAAGCGTTTTAGTGTTATAAACCTCCTCCGTGTGTTGCCTCGAGAGGACCAGGCAAGCATTCGACCGGAGCGGCACCAGACTTGAGGTGCATCACGTGAAGCAAACATAGTTATTTTCAAAAATAATATTACAACCAAAAATCTCAATACTAAATGGCTTTCTAACACAAAAACACACATGCGAATCCAGGACGGGATGTTAGTATAGTGTAATACTCAAGAAAGAACATTATGAATGATTCAGTCCTCGATAACATTTTTAAGACTTGTTCAAACTTTGATGGCTAAACATACCAATTCTAGACGTGATTACTTGTTCAATTACACGATACACAAATTACTGGAGTTTCACAGAGGATAGCTCTCTTTTGCTTCGACCATTGTACATGATATAAGTAAATATAACTGTTTGAGAAAGGGCAATAGTCATTAAAGAATTCTCCGTTATTTGCAATTTGTAAAATAGGAACATCCGAATTGCCTGTCCTTTTCAAAGTCCCCTGTGTGCATCCTATCAGAACATGATTGGAAACGAACGGAGAAACAGAATTCTTGGGAACCATAGTACGGAAGGTGCTAAAGGAGGGGCGAGGAATTTCAGTGACAAGAAACAATGATAAGAATGTAAAAGACGGGTTGTGTGGGGATGCATTGTCGTGGATTCTGGCGACGTCTCTGTCGGAGACATTTCATGATATAAATTCGTCTTATCTCTCTAATCGTACATGAAGTATTAGTTGTTAGAATTCGCTTCTCCGGTCTATATTATCGTTGGTTTTAGATTTTGAAAATTGTATTTTCCCCCAGCTTCGTTCGCGTAGATAAATATATGGCTGTTAGACTCCTCAAATTTGTAACTTAATGTGACGATATATGAGAGAGTAATTATTTTATTGCACCTTAAACAAACTTTCAAATGACGTGACACTTATGTGGACGCACTACATTCGAATTGCTCTACCCAAGATTCAAGGCAAACATTTTGAACCAATTCTGAAAAAAATTATAAAATATAACTTTGCTTCTTTTTCATAGATTCAAAAGGGAACGTCATTTCACGTTAGTTTTCCCTCCTCCCCTCGGCGGGCAATGGCAACACCACGCTTGAAGGTAAATGCAACGATAGCAAGAGCATTTCTATCGGAGTGGTAGTTCACAGTTTCAATACTTCGGTGTCCCATGGAAAAATAGCTGATTTCTGAAGTGCCACGTGGTGTTAACTTCTGGATGAAATTCGCATCAAGAAAATTCTGTAAAAAGGGAAGTTTCCTAAGGTCATGAATGTGATTAATGGGAATGATTTGTTTATCGTTAACACTATTACGCACTCTGAATGAAGCTAATACGCGATTTAATGAACTGGTTATACGAATATTTACAATAGAAATATCTAAATAGACAAATTTTAGGCAAAAAATAGGAAGGTTTAGACAGAAACACCTACAAAAGAAAAATTGACAATGGGAAGTGCAGTCGGAGAACGCCGTTATCAAGAAACCAGGAACAAAATGGACAGAAGAAAGAAACAGAATTCATGGAGAAAAAATGAGAGCTNCTGTCTCTTATACACATCTAGATGTGTATAAGAGATATATATAATGTATTCTAATTTATTAAAATATATTTTTCTTCTATTGGCTCTTAAGTGAAAATGATCTTGTTTTAATTGCATCCTCAAGTTACATTTTTTCCAGAGCAACGTAGAGCACATCGTCGGAGTTTAAGAACAGCTCTGTACGAGGCAAAATAATAATTCATGTGACTGTGGGAAACATTTGCTTAGAGTACCAAATAACGTTACCTGGTGTACAATCTTGTAACAATAGTGACATATTTACTGTCTTGCAGAACATTATTGCTGTAGTTTAGACCATGTGACCAAGAAATGCAGGTCTCCTTGTTTGAAACGTGTTTTATTCCGCGTTGACTTTTGATATACAGAGGTTCGTAATGGATGCTTAAGGTCATACAGTTGGTGGTAACTTGGACAGTTCTCAATGTTTCTCGACCAATAGCTTGTATGAACTTTATTTGAGCTTTGTTGTGAACTATGTGCGCCTCAGTTGGGTATTGTCGTAAAGTCAACTTCGTTTCTTCGAGAAAACTGCTTGATCATACAATCAGTGTTTCACTTTTGTACATTTACGAGTATAATGACAAACTGATTTTATATGTATTTATATTCAATGCTTGATCATACAATCAGTGTTTCACTTTTGTACATTTACGAGTATAATGGGAAACTGATTTTATATGTATTTATATTTAATATCACGGTGGGTCGTGAAGAGTAAGATGGCAACAGCACGCATCGTCTGGCTACCTAAATAATATTTTTTAGTTTAAACGTTATTAATAACATGTATGAAAATGTCAACATGAACGAAACACGCAATTCTTAACACTTTATAAATTTAATAAACAATCAACTTTCATTAGAAAAATTAACATACCTGTAATTGTGAATTTTTCAACATTTATATTCTGTATTCATGATTTATATGCGTATGGAATTACACGTCAAAACCCTCTGTTGTGACTCGCACTTCCTGGAAAATTTCGGGTTTGCAAACAGACGCTGCTGCTGGCACGACGCTCACTCAACGTAGAATGCAATTGAATGCAATTAACAGCGTATATTAGCAGTCATATTTTTCTCTCAGCGAGCATTGGAAAAAGGAAATCCATAAATTTCAAACTAAATATACGAAATGACATTTGAGGTAATTATACTCGTATAATAATGTGCAATTCTCATATCGCACACCCCAATAAACACAACTCGCAATACTAATGGAGTTAATTTTTTGCTCAAAGAAATTATGAATGTAAACCTTATCCGCAAGCAATGGAAGATGAACATCGTTGCTTTTTTTATCGTCACGGAAGATTTCTAATACTATCCACAAAATCGCTCAAATATTCTTAAAAAAAAGCCAAGTGGGAACCATTTACGAAAACTTCTTAATCTCGCGATGAATATTTTAGCCTGATACGCAAATACGAAAACGATTTTAAGTGGCATATAGTGCAACTTAATCCACCAGCCGAAAGCAATTAATGCCGTTTGTACTTCGAATATAATAGGCTCAGGACAGAGAAAGGCGGAAGGTTTCTCATATGGACCGAGAGAAAACCTTGCATCATCGATTTAGCCAAGCACCTACTGGTGTATTTATGTAACACTCGCCTCGCTATTACTTGATAAAACCTTGGAAGAATGATCGTTTAACTGAATGTAAATTCTGTAATCTTTTATTAAAGCTCATTAATGTGCGATTTCAATCATTTATTTAATACATTGTACTATCGGAACCGGAAAATAAAGAAAGTTGCCCTATTTGTAAAAGTTTTTATGTAGGAAAAAAACTACTACTCTCAACATCAGGATGAACAATCTCAGAGCTTCATGTGATTAATCCATTTCTTCTCTACCTGTCCCCTCCAACGCTAAATTGTTTAATAAAAAATAATGGATATTTTAAAGTTATGATTTTGGAAACTCTCCCCAAACATTTTCAATCCATAGATGTAAAAACACGTTAATTAGATTTTATGTCGTCCCTATGAGCCTCTGCCCATTCCTGTTTAAACAGACGACACTAAATTATTCAAAATTCAAATTTTTTTCCTCCTTCTTTTATTTCCTTGGATTTAACGATAGGTACACGTATACCAAAGAGAGTAGAATCGCTTGAAGGAAGGCATTATTGTGTGTTGGTTGGTTTCCAGAAACGTGTTTTAAACAATTTTTACATCGACTTTTGTAGAGGTTGTAGAGTATCTCTACGCATGTCAAAGGAGTCACTTTAAAATGTTACACAGTGGAGAAAAAACATTAACAACTTGAGTAAAGACTAGTATAATCATTAAAGCATCGACAAAATTGTTACACGTCGTGTAATTTATTTGTGTTTTAAATTGATTAAAGTTTTACAATTGTATTTTGGTTTATTCTGTTTTCTCAAGTTGTAAACAGTTTTTTTCGATTGTGTAATTTTCTAAAGTGAATTCTTTGAAATGAGCAGTGAAATTCGGTAACCATTGAAGTAAAAATTATTTAATAAACTTGTCTGCATAAACATACTGTTTCCCTTTCTTTCCATGGTCAAGAGTGAGATTTGAGAGCATTTTATATTTATGAATTGGCCTTTTGACATGTTTTCATAATATTTCAAGGAAATTATAATGTCAAAATAATTGGTACCAGTATTGTTTCTGAATATTTTAGCCAACAAGCTAAATTTTATATATTAATGAAAAAATGTTTCAAGGATGAGTGCTTAAAGATGGTTCCACACCGTTACTGCATTTTCGTCCCGTTGCCGAGGAACAGAGAAACAATATTTAAGACCCTTCCGGGTTCATTTTCTTCATGTTCCGAAATATGATTCACTCGGAAATCGAGACGTAAGGTCCTGAGTTTGAAAGCTGGGGGTTGCATTGTGGAAGGGAAGGGATGTCACTGTAGTGCATCTTCATCTGCACCATATCGAACAGTGGGATCAAAATCTGGTCGGCCAAACTACTTTTTCAGCTGGGGTTTCCCTCTCCTACTCCAGACAAATGCCGGTTCGATACCATAAGTTCCCTGGTAACCCTATATCTCTCCTACCTCCCCATTTCCATCGCCCAAGTCACGGTTAGGTGGAAGAGAAGGTCTCATGACCTGAGTAATAAATAAATAAAGACGTCACCGCGGGACGCATTGAATCATCCTCGTCTCCCCCCGAGATAATAACAATAATAATTTATTAGACTGCTAGTGAGCAATGCTCGGTGGCAGATATAAAAGAATACATACATAATAAAATAATACGAAGTTAAAAAACAAATCATCAATATTTATAAAAATATCTATAAAGTACATACACAAACGGAAGAAAATACTTAGAATATTACAACACATTTATACAACGAGAAAGAAATTAGATTTAAGAAATTAATTATCAACATGAGGCTCATATGTGCGTATATTCACATACATATGCAAACACATTTTCGCTTACACATGCATTGAAGAGCGCCTGGAGATACGTATAGACCCGAGAGCTGGAGCATAATACGGAGGAAATGGTTTGTTGACTTGTATTGATCAAAACGGGGGACTCACGGGTTATTCAGAACTTTGAATACAGGGTTTGGGAACTCGTATTGAATACGACTTGATAGTGAGTGTGACCACCCTTGGCGTTTCTGGCATGTTGTGATCTGTCGTCCAAGTACAGAATATCCTCTGTGAGAGGGAACTGGAGTCTTAATGTAACGAAGCAATACTTGTCGGCGAAGGTAAGCAAAACTTAACTTCGTTAACTATTAATCTGTTACTCCAAAAATGAACTTCGTTAATTGTTAAAACGTTAGTATGCTGTTGAAAATTTAACAGAAGTTTAAGTTAACAGTTAAATGTTAATTCACTATTATAAATGTTATATCAGTCGACGAGTCAAAGATTCCATAGATAGATAGCTAGTGGAACACGCAATAGTTCATAATAGCATAGGTAGGTTTGACTGAGTATAGAAGGTAAACAAAAACATGAGTTATATTTATTGTGTTTCTTGTTTAATGCATTTAAAGTAGATATAGAATAGTTTACTCATGCAAGATCACCTTGCATAAGGTACATTTTTTCTTTCATGGACATTAACTATACAAATTTTCTTTTAAGACGGATAACGTCTTCCCCGCATGATATACTTTCCAATGAAAACCGTCAAATGGTACTGTAATGTTTTCTTGCACGTAATATGTAGTTAAGTTACCTTGTAAAAAAACACTTAACGCAAATACGTTAAGATCGTCTACTAAACAGTAGTTGAAGATCTCTTTTCTATTTGTTAGATGTGGGAAGAGGGTCGTCGCAAGCCGCTAAATGATTTAATCTCTTTACTTGTGTATAGAATTCGCGAATGGAATGTCTGAATCCCAGTGTTAACTTAATTTCATGGCCACGTCGCGTATCACCTTATCTGAGTAACCTTTGTTCTCACGACTTAGCGTCATCCGATGTGGCATTGAGAACTGCTGATTGCCAATTTCAGACCCCCTGTAGGAGCGACGCATAGCGTGGTATCTCAGACCGTACTGTGTACTGTGATATTGAGCTCTAGACATTCATCGACGCAGAATCATATGACGTCCGAGTATTTACTGACATTATGGGGAAAAAATGGTCACCTCAGATTGCCTTGAGCAATAACAGATCGTTGGTTCAGACGGTGTGAGAAAAGATACAATTTCTTACCAGGCGCGCTGCGCAACCCATTTCTTGAAAAAATTGTTTAACGGACTTAAGTTAGTGGAAGATAAATGTAACGGAAGTTAATAAAAGCGTTAATGGTTTTAAAACTTTACTGAAAAGTTAATAAGTTAAACAAAATGTTAACTTTGTTAATTAACGATTAACGGATTAACGCTTTTCTACTCAGCAATGCTTGTCGTGAGGAGGTGTGGGGGAAATTGAACCCGCCACTTCTTCGTTGCCGTTGTTAATTCCAAATAAAATTTTATCATTAATTACCTTTATAATACATCCTTAATATTTAAATTAATCAGGAGTAATTAAAGATAATCTTTACGTCAAATTCATTTGAGATTTTGGGAGCCCAATTGGGTACTGAAGTTCAATCGAAGACTGGAACCCGTCTAACCATATTTGCACTACCAGACAAAGAACGGGGATCTCCCAGCAACAGGATATCCAATCAGCGTGGCGTTTCTGATCGGCTCGCTGGTCACGTGACTCGGTAGAAGTCACACTCCCAAACAGCAGTCCCCGGTGTGGCGCGAAAATAATCCCCGCCTATGAATAATAGAAGCGCCCGGAGACTTGATACGAAATTTCAGAGTAATGCCAACGTAACATCGTAGTATCCTTGGGGACAAAATTCTGTGATTTTATTTTTCTCGCGATTCGTTTGCAGTTTGGACAGATGCTCTACGGAAATACCATGGTATGTGAGGTTTCAACCATGGCCCATCGAATTACCGATGATATTTGCGAACTCATCAATCTTTCTAAATTTAAAGAATGTGTTGACCACTTCTGAATTAATCATATTGCCAATCTTATCAGTCCACTTCAATTTTTGAGGAATATTAACTGAATTAAATTTTTTGGAGAAAACTAAATTAAATATATTTGAACTCTTCAATTTTGGTTTCTGAGATGAAGGAAAATTTTATCGCTACTATGTATGGAATATTAGGTTCGTGCTACGACAACTTAATTTAGAAATATTAAAAAGCATTAATGATACGTTTTATTCTCTAACATATAAAATATTCGGTTAAAACAAAACATTATAGGAATTAAATAATATGTATCCTAAACTACTTTTTCTAACATCTGAATTGAAAACATTACATAAATAGACAAATAACAAATTATATTCTTTATTTTATAGTGTTGTTAATGAATGATGCTGAATTTCTTCATTTTCTGTTACATGTACTATATTTTACTATCCATTCATAATAAAGGACGAATTTAAAGTCCTTTCTAATTGTTTACAGGCGTGTAGTTACGCAAGTTTTTTAAATGTTCAATTTAATTTTTTTATTTTTCCCTCTAAGTCCCAAAATCTGATTTTTAGGGGGGTTTTTCAGATGTCTTATGAATAGTTTCTTGTATTTTTGGTTAAATTGTTATTGTCTTTCCTCTCCCATTACTTATTCTTACACATTCCTGGGTGAGCTATCGTTGAAAATATTTAACACGGTTTCTTGATCTTCTACTGAACTTATGTTTCTTGACTAAATTGGTCGTGGATAGTTAAAAGAATTTGTTAGTACGGGCATTTTCCTGATTTCTTTTCCTAGTTTGATGGCGAATAGGCTTAACAGATTTAGAGAAGTAAAACACATGCCGGTATGTTACTATAGAGGTTCCAACTTTCACACAAGAGTGTTCCTCAACATCAGGTGCTCAGGGTATGCCTCTATTTCAGAATTTCAAGCATGTCTCGACCCAACGCTCGCGTTTGCAGATAGATGCACTCTTATTCCCGATCATCCATACTGCTTCAATCACCCTATTTCAAACTCTCATCAGTTCCTGTTTGAAGGGAAACACCAAAAGGCCCACTTCTGCATCCAAATCGCGAATTTTTCCAAGGTCTGAAGAGGAGCAGCTATCGGCTGATTCGAAAATACATTTTTCCCACTCAACGTTTAAAAGAATGGGATAATGAGGTGCGATGAGTTGGATGATGAAATACTTTGGTATTAGGAGGTTCGCTACTAACACTGAACTATGAAGTGAGTAAGAATGGTTTCTTTTTACTTATGTTTCTGGAATTTTTGTGGAACGCTTCTCTCAGAATTTTGATGGAACTAACAGAAAAGATACACTTTGGGACAAAAAAAGCAAACAATTTAATATTGTCTCATTTCCGAATAGGATCGTTTAGTTGTTTTGTTTTGTCAGAAAATACGTATCTGTCGGACTTCAGTTGAGTTTTTGTGTTAGACCGAACGAGTTTCTATATCAATTTTCCTAACTCACTTTATTGCAATCATCATGAAATTTGTGTTACAATTATATAGAATAATTTAATTCCCGCTAATAAATTTTCACTAATGACTATAAGCTTATAGGTTGTGAGATGTATTGTCGGACACTGACTCGAAGGCGCGTGGCAATCACCATACTCCCACCACCTAACTATGACGGTCATTTCCAGCTTTGCCCTGTTAACAAAGCTCCCTCTCTTCTCTCAACAACTATGGATGTCTACGCAGCTTGTATGATCGGGGCTGGATTTCCCTACACCGGGTTGCTGCATTTCTCGTGTGAGTCTTCAAGCCTGTTCCTAATTAAATTCCTTCTATTACGCCGTGGCTCCGTGGCGTAGTGAAAAGTGCACGGGCTTCGGTAAATGTGATCTATGGGTAGAGTCAGTCTGCAAGTTTTTGCAAGTTCCTTTTTACGAATAACTTAATACCATTATATCCGTTATATCTATCTTATACTCACTGGCTGTGGGAACTTTCAAATAATCTTTCGTGTTGTTATTTGTATGTTGATTTGAAAGGGGCTTCAATGTGACTTTCAGGAACAATAGGAGTCGCATTTCTCATTGAATCCATGTTTCTGTTGCAGGTGGGTGAAAACCTTGGTATGCTGCTTGGAGGCTGTCTTCTTAGCTGACGGTTTGAAAACTATATATTTTTCAATTGGATTGTTAATTAGAAAGCGATTCGAATTATGAAACGAAATTTATGTGAAAATAAGTGAATATGAACCACTTTCGTTTTACAAGGGAAATTTAGGAGTAGATATAAGCCAGATTCGAAGTTTTATTACAAATGTTATCACAAGAAAGAATAAGCTGCGTGGAATTGAGCCTATTTCTTTTTCTATTGGGTAGCGCAAACGTATTGTGCACGTTAATCTGTTTAAACTAGATTTTGAACATTGAGTTCATGCAAGAGGTGGATCTGAATATTCATAGATTCGGGAGATTGTGGTATAGACCTCATAAATTGCGGCATTCTGTACGCAGATAGTGCACGATGTAAATAGAGCTGTGAACCGCAGTATGAGCTCATTTGTTGAACTGCAATTACACACGAGGAATCAAGCGAATGAAAAATCAACAAATTTCATTTCGGATCTCCGATGCTGAAACACCGTTGATTATGACATCATACATGATTCATTACTCAGCGTTTAAACTCGCATTTTGATGTACAAAAACAATATAAAATCAATATTTTATTTTTGTTATTTATTGTTGGAGTTTTACCTAATTATTTTGCTTAGTCTTTCTTTAAATTGCTTTTAGTGTACTTCGTCAAGAATGCGAATGTGAGTACCCATTTTACCGCCAATGCATTTTTATTTATTTATTTTGATTTCACATTTTTCAGTAAATCAATTTAAAAAATTGTTCTTATATCGACTGGTAACTGTGTTTCCTAATTGCTACTTAATGAGAGACCCGCCGACCACAAGGAGAAAATAACTGTAATATTTGATGCGGATCTGATTGGAAACGATATATGTGAATACATGGTTCAGTACGTGGATTTCATGATAAGTAAGTTTTTATGTTAGTAATTTTGCTTTGAAGTAAATGTTATACATGTGTTCTGCAAAGTTCTATTTAAACGATTTATTTAAGTTGTCATCTGACCATTCAGTCATATGCATCAACATATTTATTTTATTAAATGATCCAAATATGAAAATATTTTTTCATGTTAATATTATTTACGATCATTTACCTGCGATTCATAACAAAGACATTGAATCTTCAGAACTTACGAGTAAACACAGCGTCCATTTTTTCCCTAATTTAGGGTACGCACACGTAGAAAGCTGGTTTCCAGATTTCGGCTGCCAGCGCCGACCAGCGACTGGAACGAACAATTCTGAAGCAATGTAAGTGTACTCTTTAGATTCATAGTGGCGCTACTTGTCGGCGCCTACCGGCTTTTGCTGTTAAAGCTGGATATCCACGGACATTTGCTGTTCCTGCTTTTACAACGAGTTGTGGAGGACGCGATTCACGTTATATGCGCTTCACGGGCTGAACTATGGTCAAGTACAACGTAGATTTCATAACTGATTTGAAAAGTTTACGTGCTTCGTATTCTCCCTCTATTCTGCAGATACTTCATGTATTAATCATGTATCAGCATATTTTACTGGAGAAATAATTAACAAAAATTGAAAGATCTAAGCAGATTTTAAAAAATCAGATAACTCCTTTTTTCTCTTGAGATACGTTTGTAACCCGTATTTTGTTTTAAAACAATTCCACTATCAAACTTAAATAATTTTTAACAAAATATATTTCTAATGCCCGACATGTATAACCTCAAAATACTTCAGATACACATAGAAAACACTGACGAGAAAGTTGTACGTAAGTTCCCCGCTAGAGATCGACCCGCTTGGAACCAGCTTCTTATGTGTCAGCAAAGCAGGTATGCACCGGAAACAAGCTCCGGTAAGCCATCCGATGTAGAAAACGTGTCAGAAAATATTTCTTTGCGGATAATCCTTCCAACCCTAAATAACCTATTTCTATGCCACTAAAGTACGTCATACGCTTTTGTTGAATTTTGTATTTTGCTTTGTTATCTAAAATAGAGTCATCATGGGTCAAGGTACACACATGTAGAAAGCTGGTTTGCCGGAGCTTGTTTCCGGCATTTACCTGCTTTACCGAACTGCTTCTTTGCGTGGACACGTAAGAAGCTGGTTCTTAGTGGGTCGATCTCTAGAAAGAACGTTACGTTCTATCTGCTCGTCAGAGTTATCCATGCGTACTTTGAAGTTATACTGGTCGGGGATTGCGTGTTATATATTATGTTAGAATTTATTAATTAAAAAATATGAAGTTCGATAGCTGAATTGTTCTAAACACCAAATATGGGTTATAAATACATCCTAAGAAAAAAATGTTATCTGATTGTTCAAAATCTTAGATGTTTCCATTTTTGTAATTATGTCCCCAATTAAGAAAGTCGATAACTTTTAAAACATGTATCTGCAGAAGACAGAGAGAGGGATAATACAAATAAGCACACGATTTTTAAAAATCAGTTACGATATCTATGTTGCACTTAACCACACTTCAGGTCAATAAACGTACTCCGTGAAAGTCTCCATTTAACGTAGACTCCCTCGGCGCTCCTTCCACAACTCGCTGCGAAGCAGGAAACCAGTAAAGCTGGAAGTCCATGGAGATTCAGCTTGGCCGGTGAAAGCCGGTAAGTTTCAGTTGTGTGCACTCTCATTTAAAAATATTGCTCATTCCTATCACTGGTGCCCTCAGTGCTGGTGAGTGCAGAGCTGTTGGCTGGACGAACCGATTCGAATCTCGGGGTGGGGGATTTTTACTCATACCTTAATGTCGATACTGACTCTCAGGACAACTAAACCTGAAGCAGAATGAGTACACAGTTTATCCCAGGGGTCAAACGCTAGGAGCAAACTGCTGATCACATTTCTTCCTACTAAAGTCGAAGAATTAGTCATTGAGAAGCCTTACCCTCCGCGAATCCCGTGCGGGCACACCTTCGAACTTGATGTGGAACAGTCTGTCTTTGATTTTTGATGTAAAATTATTTTTTAATTTTCCCTCCTTTTTTAGTTTACTTCCTAGTATTTTTTATATTTGTTAAATAGTGCATTGATTAGTACTTTCTTACGTCATTCCGTATTGCTGTTCGTGCACGAAAACTGCCTCGTTTCGTTTGCCATAAGAGTTTCGCCAATGCTTCTTCTCAGTGCCGTCAAGTCCTCAAGGCTTCCTTGTCTCTGCTCTGCCTTCATCTCTTGTGTCTTATTCGTCGCGTCATCATCCGTCCCATCTTGTGAGAGAGCAAGAAACGGGTTTGCGTGAGAATGAGAATCACTGATTCATTCGAGAAGGTCAGAAGTATTTCAATAGCTCACCAGCAAGAGCTCTCTTCCGGTCCTGAACTTCGAAGTCATATTCGAAATGAAATATCAAATAAATAAGTAAGAAGTACCATGCACTAAATTAGCATGCGGATTGTAATAATGCAAATATATGTCCATAGTTATGGACGAAGGTGTGGACCCATGGTTTTCCCCACGGCAGTTATGTAAAAAATGAGTTTTTTATTACGTTGAATGCATTCACAGTTTTTAACCTACTCAACCATATCGTTTTTTCTGTTTTTTTGTGCGTGGGGCTTTATGGCCCATGTCGACATCAAAGGTCATTGGAGGCCGAAAAACTTGTACAGGTAGGGAAAATGCAGTTACGCACTAGGGAGAGCCGACATGACTCTCCCCGCGTGTGGGACTCGTCGAATGATTCAACCCTACCCACTAAAAACCCTCCTGATCTACAACACATCAAAACATATCTCACAACATACATCAAATGGTGGGAGGGGGCTAAAATGAGGGGGGGACAAAAATGAGGGGTAGGACAAAAAATGAGAGGAATGAGGAAAATGAAAGATACCCTAGCCTTAATAGCATCGGGATCGAAAAGAACAAGAGGTGACCAAGGGAGGTCAGGAAAGAGAAAGGAAGGAGCCTAGCACAAGTAAGTGGAAGTAATGCCAGACTCAGCTCGGGGCCCCGTGTTCGCCAAACACGTACTTACTAGATGTTAGTCCCCTGGGGCGAGGTAGGAAAATGAAAGATACCCTAGCCCTAATGGCGTCGAGATCGAAAAGAACAAGAGGTGACCAAGGGAGATCAGTCATATCGAGTAATACCAAACCATGCTTGTTAATTAAATAAATAACACGACTTAACCGTTGAATTGTGTGTCTATTTGAGGCGACAGTTATGTTCATGTGCGTCTTGTATGTCTTTAGTGAAGATTGTTCTAACGGTGCAAATTACTCAAATCATTCAAAACTAATGTTTTTTTATAAATTAGTAAAATATCTTGTATATTTGTTTTAAGCACTTGTAATTAGTACTAACAGTATAATTTGAAACAGTTATATATTTGTATATTTTTCTTCAAAAATACCAGTCACGTTTTGTACCACATACATCAACGGTTTAGTTCTTCAAATGAGAATCCTTTTCAAGATGTATACGTTTCATTTGTAACCTATAACATGCTAGAATATAATTAAAAAATGTAACGTATATACATTTTTGAAGATTTCCTGGTATTAAAATTCCTTGAAAACAATCATAAAATATGCGATGCATCAACAATAAAACACAAAGCATAAGATACGTGTTAGGAATTATTCGCGGGAACTTATAAACAACGTGTACTGAAGGCGAGTTCAATGATGAAACTCTTCGCGCAGATTTTTAGCGGTGGAGGGGGTAAACTCTACCCCTTCTCCCCGCACTGTATTAATTGAGACGATTTTGGAGTTGGGAACGCTGTTCGCACATGCACACAATCGAATCTTGTTCCTGCACACCTAGACCAGGTTTCTTGACTGAACTCGTCTCCTGTATGCGCCCAAGTCATGTCCCAAACTGACATCACCCCGAACGGCAAGAGAAGAAATGTAGGTAAGAGATGTTCCCTAACTAGGACAAATGGTAGCAGAATCAACCGTTGAACTTCTTAGAGAGCGTGAATGATTCTGCCATAATACTTACCCAAGCATAATAGTTACTCAATCTAGTTGCTCGTTCATAGGGCGGAAAGTAAAAATACAACGCTATTACTGAACATATGTTGGGTTTTAGTCACACTATAGAATAGGAGGGCATTGAAATTCTTGACAGGGAACACAATTATGGCAATCGCCTGGTTTTGGAAATACTTTTCACCAACACACAAATCATCCCTATCAACGAGCAACTAGATACGACTAGTACACGTTGGTGTACATAGCCGAAACGCTGGTGTACATTATATAAAATGTAACTAGTATTTTCGAGCAAAAATAAACATTTATTGTTAATACTGCCATCTTGTGCATGATTTCTTCTTATTTATATTTATAAAAAAGTACGTCATAAACTATGAATTCACTTAACTATTCCTAAACAGCAGGACCTGTCATTACGATTATTATTTGGCATTATATATTATTTGGCAACACTGCTATTTTGATTTCCATTAACAGGCGCCAAGGTTTGAGTTCATGTCGAGTGGTAGTCAAGTTACGTTTGCCTGTAAATTCTATTGTTCTTGGGTTTTCGAGTTTAAGTACGATATATTATTACCTCGAGGAAAATTATCATCATTATAACACTATCTTGAAAGAAACGTTTAGTAAACCGATTAAACTTTTTATAAGTATCGAGAAATTTTGATGAAACGTTAATCCTCACTTGTCTTTATGGCAAACGTTAAACGATAAGTGCTGCGAGTAGTAAGTGCAGTGTTGCCGAATGGTTCATGTGTATCCCATGACGTTCTTGAAAATGGCGGACTGCTCTCTGAGACTGCGAACAAGACTGCCAAAAATTTCAATGTCCGTGCAGAATGCCTGGCATTCTCTCCAAAAGTGTGATTACTACACATTAGACTGTCCCGATATCGCCTTGTTAAGGGTAAATATTCGGAAAGAAGTGAACTTAGGTGTACTCCTATCTATCTATCTATCTAATCTATCTAATCTATCCAATCTATCCAATCTATCCAATCTATCCAATCTATCCAATCTATCCAATCTATCCAATCTATCCAATCTATCCAATCTATCTAATCTATCTAATCTATCTAATCTATCTAATCTATCTATCTATCTATCTATCTATCTATCTAAAAGCAAAATACCACTCACTGACTAAACACGAATTCTCAGACACTACGAGGCCTATAAGCTTGAAATTTGAAGGGTAGATTCCTTTTAGGATGTACACACCTGCTAAGATCGAAATTTACAAAAATTCACCCCTAACAGGGTGAAATGGGGATTGGAATGTTTCATGTGTGAATCCCACCATAACTCTAGAGTGTCTAGAGAAATTGCAACAAAACTTGTTAATAGATAACTGACTACTGGACAACAAACACTGCGGGTGTAATACATTCCTGGCACCTCTAGGGAGTAGTACCTCTAGTAGATAGAAAGTTACGCGTAGAAATAATAAAATTAGTTGATATTAGATTCGAAAACATACTTTTCGGTGTCGTTGAGATGGATAAGGACTCCGCCGATGTTTGTAAGTTCACAATCAGTCTACAATAGAGATAATGTTCCCCTAGCATCCTTGGGTTGGGGGTGGGGTAAGAGGTAGGTAAATATAATCAAAGAATGACCAATATTGGTGATGTATAAATCATCTTATGGACCGCTGAAGCGAAGTGACACATTCATTACCACATAAGTACACCATAACCCCCTATAAGGAATAAACGACATTTGTGTTGGGGCAAGAAGGAGTGAAATGTAAAAATAATCGAAAGTGACCGATATTAGTGTTGAGATCGTAGTTTTCGGAGCTGTTGAAATTAGTAGTGACAATTAGATTTTACAAAAATTCATCACTAAGGGGGAAATTAGTGTTTTCTAAAAACTTTCTTCTGAATACGTCAGTGAAAATAAGGGATTGAGGCTACACATCAAACTTCCAACATTAATGGATAACACTCTCAGTGGATACCAATGAAGATATGAGAAAAAGATAATTGGAGACGTATTACAGAATTTACGCGAGCAAAGCAGCGGGTACTCAGCTAGTACAATTATATACCCATACGTCTTATTTGAAATTTCGGAATAATGTGTTGTAAAGGGTAAAATGGATATAATGTAAAGGATATAAGCGCCCGTTATTGTATCTATTCCTACAAATTTTAAACGTTTAAACTATTTAATTCTCTCTTCGGTAAAATTATGAGAAAAAATTGCGAGAAAAAATTGAATGAAAGATTCATATTTATGCATCCTCTGTCCATGCAATGATAACTTGTGATTAATGTATCTGGCTGTTGTTTCCTCATATCTTTGCTGAAAGAAAATATTAGTATTTTATCATGAGTCTATCGTTGTTTCTATTAAATCTATGCATCCATGACGGATATTCTCTGGGGCAAGGGAGCCGTCAGATATTCTCCTTCGCTAGTCATGCTCTTTGGGTCCCCAAAAGGCACTTATTATTTCAAGGCAACTATGGAATTTTCTTCTTTCGGTAGGGAACTCCCGAAATGGCCAAACTGCATGTCGCATCAGCCAGCGCCAGAGCGAGTAAACATATCCAGGGAACTCCAACTGGTTGGCTTCACGAAAGGAGAAGGGTCATTTAATAGAAATTCACCTCATTGCGTCTATTAATGTCATGGACAAACAATTCAGTTAAAATGTTAAATTAACAACGTTTTGCTCATGAACTAGTTCCTCTGCAGGTCACATGAAATCAGCCGAAACATTATTAAGTTAAAATGTGTTCACTGGTTTGATAATGGTTTTACAATTGTGTTTCTCTCTGATTTTGACTTTAAAATGTTTGGGTTGATTATTACCTTTTACCTAAAGAGGATCCCGTTTAGGCCAAAACTTAGTGAATTTGAAAACGTATTGTGTGCTCTGTCCATGACTCTCGTGTTTCTTTCATTGATAACGTCAATGTACAAAGAGGCTTACTTGACTCGTTGTTACAAAATACTTATGGTGTTATATTCAATCATATTTTTAAATTAACGGTCTAAGAAACGTGTAATATTATGCTGTGACTGATATTGAAGCACGAACATCTTGCAAATGGTTTTGTAACATTCAAGCGGTTTTCTCTATATTATTTGTGTAATTATCATGCAAACTTTATCCGAATTGATTATTCATCATTCATCAAGGGTGAACTCGTGGACCGCTTAATTGAGTGTTATGGATAGAGACACATCCATAGTGGTTTCTTAACAATATGTGATGTTTTAAGAATCGTTTTCTTTGGTATTCACCAATTCCGACCAAAAAGCGCTACTCCTATTGTTTTACAGATGTCTGTCATTAAATTGCAGCCATATCGTTTTAATTAATTTCTTTTATTATAGTATTTTACTACAAAGGATTGTAAGGTTCCAAATATGAGTTTAAACCAAATATGAATAGTTGGAGTAATATGATCTTCTACGGTGCGAGTATATCAACTTAAAGTGTATAATATTCAAACGCTTTCGAAACTTCTAGTTATATTGAATATGAGATTTTTGGGATACACTATTGGGTATTCATCAAAACTGTTCAAATAAGAATCGGAATGGAAGCTAGGAATTAATTAATGCAAGTTTTAACACTTAGAACCTCAGGAGGTCTTGCTCCTTCGTATTAAAGCTATTCACACTGAAGTACCCTACTTGATGGTTGCTCTTTACATGGTAATTACTTTTCCATTGTTCGAGGTTTAGGCTTTATATCCTCTTTATAAAGATGAATAGAAGAATGATACAACTTTTTGTATTTTCGAAATATTTCAAGAAAATGAATTTCCAGTGAGGAAGTGGTAGTGACTATAGGTTGACATTCTTTACACTTTACATGCATCGGCGCAATTTTTAATTCCATTAGAATATCGACTAAAGAAACAAATGTAACATTAGGATTGAATTAGGTACATCAGCTCAGTACGAAATGAAATATAAGAACTGATGAATAGGTCAAATGCATTGTGTCATAAATTGTATTTCCGTTTTTTCTGGACGCACATAGAATGGAGACCGCGATGTTTCTTGAATAATAGTATTGGAAATATTAATGTACTTTTGTGACGATATACCACGTAAAAACCACAGAAAATCCTTGGTTGCATTTTTTACTTTTATTTCCTTATCGAATGGTAGAATATGAAAGTGGTCGACTGAATGTTCTGGCAACCGACATCGCTCTCGTGGTACTTCCTGTATGTGTTGTTCCGGAGGGATTATGGGAATTTCACTGACATGAACGTAGGTGTGATCCAAACGATATCACTCACCACAATTCTTGTAACACCTAGATTCATCAATTTTGTTGGAGTTTATTATTCTTCGTCTTATTCTGATTGGAAATTTCCATAGCAATATCTGCGAATGTGGCTTTTCGGAAGTTCTAATTCTACGTCCGAGTTTTGGACACTTGGATCCTAGAGAGAAGGTATATAGGAAATTGAGACAAATAATAAAGTTGTAGATTCGCATTTATCAGATACAAATATCCTGATGACAAAAGAAAAGTTACAGTATTGAATAAAACGTATCAAAAATTGTATTTATTGAACTCATCTATCGCACTCCGTCTCCACTGATTACCAATAACATTTGATATTACTTCTGCATCATTTCGTATCAAGAACGTTACACGTGTGATAAGGTTCACTGAAACATGATGAAATCTGAATTTTATACCTAAGATCACTTAAGTTTATGAACAATAAAATATATGTGTAACATTCATTATAATATCTACCAAATGTGTATTGATTTCAAGACATTGCCTACTAATTTCTCCCATTTATTCCTTTACTTTTTAGTAATATGGTCTGTTTGACATAAAATTGGTTTAAAATTTCATTCATTACCTTTTAATTTCATATTCTAAACGATTTTCGAGCTTTTTTGTCCCTAATTAATTCAAACACATAAACAATTTGTATAGTTTAATTTTCCCCACTCCTTTTTTACGATGCATTATTATACCCTTGTATACGTCAGAACATTTGTCCGTTTGTGTATGGTGCGCATAGTATACGAGTTACGCTGTTACAACGTCAAAAAATTTCCGTATGTTTGATTCTTGTGTACCATTGTGTCTGCAAATGAGCTAAGGTTATTCCTTCCTGGACATCGCGCAGTCCTCCGTTGCAGGGTATAGGATGATACCTGTAATTTTTTGGTGGACACAAGAGAGCTGTCACTCACAGCGAACATCTACGGTGAGACGTTCTATTTGGGAAGAAATATTTGTATGTGAAACTTGCAGTTACGATGGAAACCGGAGAAGTATCTTCCGGAAAGCGGTCGCTTCGTACTACTCTGCAATAAAAATTCTTGCCCTTGAGCTGATGGTGAAAATCGGAACCCTTTGACGAGATAAGCCGTTGATGAATGAGAAGCAAAGTTTAACTGACGGGGACACCTCGGCAAAAGGGTGCTTACTAAGGGGAATAACTCACCCCTCCTCTGCCACGAATGCCTTCCCCATTTCCCCCATCGCCTCGCGGGAAGCGTGGTACTGTATCGATTAATCGAAGGTTTCATGGTCGTTATGTAAAATAGACCTCGTGTGCTAAGTCATCAATGCTTCCTGCAATTTGAAATATTGAACCAGCGATCCGGGGGTCGGTGGATGCTAGGTATGGGGGAAACCGCTTGTAAAGGGGGAGTATTTGCAGAGGTTTAGAGGGTGATATGACATCACACAGGGACTTACCCACTCTCTAACACACTGGTTCTACACAGAATTAATCGCAAGAACCTCATTTAGTAATATATTTCTTGTTAAATGCATTATGATCTTTTTTATCGGTAATCTCATTTAGATTGGCTTTTACCACGTTTTGGGAAACGATTGCAATATGTATGTGAAAACCATTGGATCATTGTCCGCAACGTTTCTGACGCAGCTGTCTCCTGGCAGCTCCGTCTCCCGGCAGCTCTGTCTCCCAGTAGTTCTGTACCCCGGCCGCTCTGTATTTCTGCTGCTCTCTGTTCCCACAACTCGGTAGCACGGCAGCTTTTCTGTCCGGCAACTTTCCTATGAAAGCGATCATCAATTACGAGCTGGAAGCCCGAAAGTGCGCTGTTGTCAACACTGATGGCTAAAGAAATTGAATTGCGTTTGGAGTAGCCGGACTCTAAACATAACCTGGTTTCTCATCAGTCCTGATATCGTGGAGTTGCTTTTGCGAACGACAGTTCTTAACAGAATTTGTGGAAATACGCATGTTGTCTTTGGAAGGTAAAACATGTCAGAAACTAAATAATTTGGTGCCAGACAGCTATTGGCAATAAATTGGTTGCTTTCGAGTACCCTTTGTATAATTTCTGAGCATTCTTATAATAAATTTCAGATTGAAATTGTGACCTTGGTTTTAATTTATTATTTTAGTTAACTGAATATTTTTGGAAGATTTAAAGTATTCTTGTTTTACCTTACGCTCCGAAGTTTATTGCGAAAAGGTTGGTCCATAGTATTAATTCAATGTATCATCAATAAAATGTTAGATACGGCAACAGGTGTTGAAATTAGCTTATTTTTCGCTTAAAATGCTCATGTCTTATTCACATGACGAGTTCATATCCGTGTGCTTATATGCATGAAGATTTAGTTTTCAATGACAATAACAAAACATATTATCTTATCTAGGAATTTTTGCAGAATTTTTTGAATCCGCCTCTGCCTTAGGGCCCTTGATCGGAATTGATGGGATGGTCCCTTGCTTGCTTCCGGAGAGTAAATTAGTTGTTTTTTTCCCTCCACGTGGTCATACGCAGTTTGTACTGTTTTTTGACAATAAATTTATTTATTAAACTTATCTGAATTATTTGAATTTATGTATACTTGTACAGGTTGGGCAAAATAAAACTGACGCGGAATGAACTGTAATCTTGACACGGAATTGACTCTTCCTAATTAACAGGAGAACTACCCTGTACAGAAAATGGTGGAAATGGCCAGCGGTATTTTATAATTATGATATTTTCAGCAAGATGGAGCAATAGCTCACATCTCCTTGAGAACGGTGTCACGAGTGCATGAGGTGTTCGGTGAGAAGAGGACAGTCAGCAGATGCAGTAAAATCTTCTGGACACTTTCATCGCCTGATCTCTTTCCCTCTGATTTTTACCTGTGAGGCAAATTGAAGAATCAGATGTACTCAAATAATCCTTAGGCACTGGACGAGCTACCACACAACATTGAAAACGCTATTGTTGCTATCCCTCAAGCAGAACTGCTACGCGTGTCTCACAGTTGGATAAACAGCGCTGCGTCGACGTCAACGGTGGCCTTTTCCATCATTTTCTGTGTTGGAAATTTCTCCTATTAATTAACAATAGTCAATTCCGTGTCATTAGATATTTTACGGGCCAATTGTATTTTGCCCACCCAGTACGAGCGGCTTTGTCCTGACTGACGGACTGATAGAAAAAATATTAAACATAGGATAATGAAATTAATTTTAATCGAACTACCAGTCACATGTCTAATTCATCAACGTTTCCGTCCTTACCAATTAGAACCCGTACCAAGATATGCTAGAGGACCATAAACATAATTCATTAATTAAAAACTGTTAAAACAACATCATACAATATAAAACATACAATATTTCGGAAATATTGTTAAGATTGTCCGAAATGGGAGCTTCGATTTAAAAATGTTGATGAAGCGTTTATGTGACAGGTAATTTGATTAAAATAAATTATATTATCAACTATACCAGTGTATTAAATAATTCATATTAATTAAACTTAGGAATTTGAAATGTGTTGCTCGTGTATTGAAGAAACTCACTGTGAAAGCATTTCTTTTAATTTCAAAGGTATGAAGTAGTGTAAAATGTGATTTTACGTATTTTCACTACATATTATAAACTATTTAAGATAACACCTAATTTTTTGAATGTAAATGTCCAATTTGTATCGAAAAGGAATAATAACGACGTTTCAACCGCTTCCGAACAACAAGGACTCCCGTGTGAATCCGGGCGGGGTTACTTTTAATATATGAGAGATAAATATATCTTCTGAGTTCTTGATTTTACATTTTAACGAATATTTTAAATATATACACCTCAGAAAATTCCTTTATATATTAATTCTTGATGGCCCGGGAGAAGTAGGGAAAAACAGTTGGTAAATATTAAAAACGAACATCATATGTACCAAGTATATTATATATGTTGAATTTATATGTACAATATACGTTACTTGGTAGTTGTGGGGTGTTGGCAATATCTATTTCGGCTGCATAGAAGCCATTGTCAGTAGCATACACTGGAATATATAAACAACATAAAAGTATACAATAATTGAAATGTAAAAACATAATTGAAAATTATGAAATAAAATAAAGAGAGCATGGAAGAATAAATGAAAGGAAACAAATGCAAAATGAGAAAGTCGACAAAATAAAGTACCTGAGTAGGTAGGAAACTGTTTGGCAAAGGCGCAGAGGGCGCCGAACGGTGGTCATTATATTGTAAGTGAA
>NNCF01126704.1:119004-169009 GCA_002313205.1 Laupala kohalensis | reverse complement strand
TCAGAAGACGGAAAGAATTTGTGAAACGAGTTTCAACGGTTTGAAGTAGGGTGGAGTGTAGTGAAGAATTGGGGGTGAGAAGGAAGGACTTTGAAAGCTAATTTCATAAGAGGAGTATAAAGGTCCGGGATTAGTACATTTAACAGGGAGATGTTTTCTTTTAGAATACAATGAATCTGTAAAATTTCTAATTTGATACGGGGCCAAAATCTATTTTCTACTTCTAATATACGAAGATCCTTCACAATGCTGAATGTGTCTTTGTTTTGTATAAAATGGTTGGCGAAGTAAGAGACTGTTGTTTTTCCACGCGTATATGTGTTTTTGTACTATTTGTTATCATTCCACAATATGCGTGTTTCTTTTATATAAGTACAATAGACGTCATAGATATGTATAATATGTATCCCATGAATGTAAAATATCGATTTTATCGAATTTTTGTGCGTTTGTGTAGTGCTCGTATCTAATATAATACACATCCACACACAGATACACACGCGCACGCACACACACACACACACACACACATATATATATATATATATATATATATATATATATATATATATATATATATATATATATATATATATATATATTATTTGGTGTCATTATAGTTTGGTATGTTTTGTTGATATTCATTTTATACTTGGTTTTCTTCATGAATTGTTGGAATTCTCAAATAATGAAGAGAATGAATTTTATTATTAAGAGGATATATATGTGTGTGTGTTATCTTTTATTTTCGAAAATAATTTTAATGACTTTTTATTTAAAAAATATATGTAGTAGTAACTTTTCTGACATTTATTTTTCAGTCGTGCTTTAATGACATATCTCAGTTTTTACATCTATACAGTGTTAAATTAAAGGTCTAAAACCGGGTTTTGAGATGTTTCAGTATTTCTTTTTTTAATTGGTGCGAAGGGTTACATATGTTAAATTTGCTGGAAGGTTTCCTCAGCCGGTGTTTTTAAGCTAACTACTTGTTGCCTCGTCATTTAATAACAAAATCTAACGCATTTCTTGAATAAATCTTGCCCATTGTTTTGGTTTACTGTTTAGTCTTCTTTTGGTTTACTGATTGCTGAGGTAATATGGAACAGTGTTTCTTATATTTTACTAGTATGTAAAATATTTTTCTTGACGTACGTTTATAATATATGTGTAACAACAGGTTTATCAGTGTCCATAGAAACATGCATACATACATTAGTTAAATGTTTCAAAAAACTACAAAAAATACGATAAAATTGTGGCACTCCCATAGGAATAATTGAAACAATACAATAAATTCAGTTTCTTGAAGAAAAAATTTAAAAATATCTTGTCGAAACAAAATTTTTCATCTGCTTCATAGGTGAAGGGTTCTTTCAAAAATTTATTTTTCCAGAAACATCGCAATTGGGGGAACGAAGGGGAGTCAACTTGGACCTGTTTTGTTTTTTATGGAATCTTAGAAACTATACTGTTTAATATCATATTATTTGTGAAAAAGACATTGAGACGTACACATAGCTCCAGAAATCTCTAGAATTTCTCTGTAATCTAATTTTTCATATTTTTGGACAATTGTTTATATTCAAAATCCACTTCGTAGTCACTACTGTCACAAGCATCACTAGTCTTGGTTAATTTTGAAAATAATTAATTGCCAAACGAAAATTGACTTAAGGGATAGCTCATTAAATTAATTAGATTCATGGGTATCCAAAAGAAATTCAGAAATTTTCTTGAACATTTTAGGTACTTTTTTATTTTCAGAGTGTTTCAATTTTCTACCTTTAGATTGGCAATCACCCTAAAATTTACATTTGGGGTCTCAGAACAAAGTTTTTATTTGGTATATATTAAATCTGGAATTTCATGGCTTTTGTTCCCAAAAATTTTCCTTTATAATCGTTTCGTTACCCATTCTCGGAGTATGCCCTCATCCAATCCTGTGGTAATGCATCCTCTAGGTCTCTCGTGCGGAGGTTGATTCCTGGCGAGTACCCTCACTTTCCACACAGTTCTCAATGGAGCTTCCTAAAACCGAACTCGACGTTCTCTTAATATCTCCGGAGGAATCACGATTCTGTTATTCTTGCTTTCTTGCACATTCTACACTCCACACTCTGTGTCGTAACTAATTGCTCTCACGGCTCATTCTCGCATTTACGTTTCGTGAGAACTCTTGTGCCTCCAAGTTGTGAATTTTTGCAGAGTTCCATTCCACGCAGCCTCTTTGACACCTCCCCCCTCCTTCCTTCAGTTGCTGTTGCTCTAATGAACCATCGCCCACGGAACATTCTCGCTCTAAGCTCAGTGGTGTAAGCTTCTCAATGGATTCGTTCGAAGCATTACGTCCCAGATTCCACTTCATTCTGCCAATAATTAGCAGTACACACGGCTCCAGCGGCGATGGAGTTAGCGAAGGCGGTGCGCCCTCGCGTGGTGCAAGGAGAGGCTGGAGGCTCATAGCAAAGCGGCGCTGCCCACGCCATCGCGCTTCGCGCTAAGCTCCGAAGTGGAGGCCCTTCACCTGATGCTTTCCATGCAAGAGCGCCTCCAACACGAGCACGCTCTTCTCCGCAGGGTTGGTGTGCTGCTTAACAAGCTTACTCGATACACTGGCGGAAATTCCTCCTGCCTCAATTGCGGAACACGACGCTGAAGAACTTGACCACAAGAAGCCGTAGAGTTCTTTGGTTATTTACACTGAATAAGTCTGGAACGAAACGTATCGGAAAATACTACCAGTCGCGATTCGCAGATTCCACTGATGTTTGCGCGTCAAGTGTGTTCTTAAATTAATAATTCCTATCCAGGCCGCCTCTCATCTTTTGCACTGATTTCATGAAGTCTCGATCCCAGTTCCCGTAATCCTTTATCCCATGTTAATAACATATTAATCCACCTGTTAATAATAGAAGCAATTTTGCAGTAGCCAAGATGCGAGAAGTACCAATTATAACTTTAAATGATCTGACCTCAAAGTGTTTTGATACAAGGAATTCAATGAAGCATTAAGAAAATAACATTAACTTCTCAAAATAACTTATTCGATTATATCGTACTCTGTTCGATGAATTGAAGCGAGAGCCAATTTATCTGCTGTAACCACATATCATTCACAAAGAGATGAAGTAACAGTGCGTACAAAAAGTTGTCAGACAAGAAATGTTGAGTTAAAATGAGCTGGACGAAATATAAAAGACCAGGCACATATAACCACAACTGAATATCGATTTGACGAAACGATGAAATTAACATATTGTCGCCCCACAGCCGGAACTGACATACTTACTCAGATCAACAGCATTGTTGACCAAGCGTGATTGAAACCTTTCTGTCCATGTGAAATCGGACACTCTCTCCGTCCTTTTGTCGTCCAGTTATCTCCAGATGCACCGAAGAATACTACTCTCGTGTTTGTAATAGTATCACTCTTTTTTTCCTCCGTGCGATAGTTCAAAATATCACGTACGTTCTTCTGTCCGAGATATATTGCGGTGAACTCGAATCGAAAATCAAATGCGCGATAATCGCTTGCGTAATACGTGTGTGTACACAAGAGCAGAGGTGCAATAATAGACTGACAAATGAATATCACAGCAGAACGTAAACACCTGGCTGACTGTTCGAAAACTTTCTTTCACTACCGGTTTTTACAACAAGGCTTGAAGACATCGAGTGACTTGGATAACTTCCAGCTCTGTTTCTGTGTGTTTGGCGGAGATATGATAGGAAATGAATATCTTTCTATACTTCTTTGATTAATTTTAAATACACACAACGATAAACAAAGGAGTGTGAATGTCTGGACAAAACATTTTTACAAAAAAGTCACCAATTTTAGCGTATTGCATAATCAGTACGAGGTAAACATATTTCATTTACTTCTACTGTTCCGAATTGGTTCTTCTTTAGCTGCAATATGTAGTTTTGATGACAAAGATTTGTAGTGAAGAATATTTCCATTATTAGTAGATATTACTGGTGCTCGTTCATAATATATAAATTTGACGGTAAAACCCAGATCAGCGATTGCTTCATATTTAATATGATGTTATATTTAATCGTTTACTTTTCTGTATTGACACACTAATAATAGAGAAATTATCATTAAATAGTTTTTTCATCTCAAAAATTATTTTCATTTATCGTGTTACTGATTCTTCCACTAACATCGGATTTTGTATTACCTTAATCAGTTTTACTCTTTCTATCAGAAGTTCAAGGCCTTGCGTGACTAACGGGTGATATACTTCCTTCTATCATTTGTTCATTCAGATTGGCAGCATTCACAAAAGATTTAAATTTCGTCTGAACTAATAGTCTGTTTTTTATTTAATTGCTAATTTTTCTTCGTTCTTTCTCACGCTCTTGCTCCCGAATTTCCCCGTAAATTATATTACATTAGACAATGCTGAATACCGCTCGTCATGCAGTTCCCTCTTTAGTTTTAAAAGCTCAGTTTGCCTTTGACTTTCAGCGGGATATCTACATAGTTGATAACTTTACTTGTGTAGTCTGCTTACCCAGGATAAAGTGATTATTAGTTGTGCCTTTACGAATTAAAACCTTGGTTACTAGAAATCTATCCTGATTAATACCTCATTACTATGTAATTAATACAATGGGTTCTAGAACCATTCCCATTGTAAAATGTCTACTGTCGAGTTTGAAAATCTGTAAGGAGAATTAGTGTCAATTAACGTAATCACCGCAGCGGGAAACATCTTTTGGAGTCAAATTGTACAGTTCAGTGGCTGGAGCTCTCACTCCCTTCTCTTTGAAATAAAGGTATGTAATAATACAGTTCTAATAAAGAATAGAAATAAAAAAATCAAAATCAAATTTGCTACTGTCGTTTACGTTAAATTTATAGGGGCGACTCATGCCACGCAATCTTAGGTTTGTTAGACTGGGAGGATCTTCTATCATTCTATTCTTAATGGTCTGTTTGGGGAAGACAGCAAGGATACAGAAGTTCCAGAACGCAGATGATCCGTTTAATGAACTTTCTCAGTTACGGGCAGCATACTTTAAGACAACTTTGAGAAAGCACTATAAATTATTTAATAATTCTGCCTTCAACTCTTCAAACACTTGCAATTTTTTTATCTGCATATTTTACGACAATATTGAATTATTATTTGAAATTTAAAGAAAACGATATGAAAGGCTCTGATCGCTACAAATTGAAGAATAAACTGACCCATTTTTGAAGATTTATGTATGACAGTAGAGGGTTGTTATAGTGTCACTGGAAGGTTATTTATTACTTGAAAGCTTTTACTTCAGTAATGTAAAGAATATGGATTTTTATGACAGTAGAATTTATTTTACTAGTTACAGTTGTAATTTAAATTAATAAAATATTATATCAAAGTTAAAAATAAACTTAAAGTATGTTTTAAAATTCTTATAAAACTCAAAGTCTTTCCATGGGCAAGCATACTACCGATTACGCTACTGCGTCGATGTAAAACTGGGTTTAATGTTTAATATCTAATTTGAGATGAAAACTTTGCTAGTGTTTTTTCCTTGGAATTGGCTGGTTATTGTGTCTTCTTACTTTGACAATCAATAACCCTTAGGGGGTGATACGATTGTACGAAGACCCACCCCGAAATCAATTTCCTCAGTCGCGATCTCCCTTTGTGAGTCTGGCTAAATTAGTCGTAAGGGGTGTACGGATAATGAGTTTTTCTGCTCTGTTTTCTAGAACATGTAGAGTTGGTTCATGTATTGTGACGTTGTCTATACCGCTGGAACGTAAGTCATTAACAGTCGTATTCACGTTTCGTACCGTTTAATTTTTGCCGTTGCGGGTAATTTGGTTGTAGTTAGTAGAGGTCGCACAGTGAGTAATCGTTGACTCGCTTTTCGTAGTATTGTGGTCACGTGAGTTTTCCAAGTTAATCCTTCATCAAACGTCACCCCGAGATACCGAGTTTCAGTTTACCGTTCAATTTATTTATTCCTCATCACTAATCGTTTTGGTTTGGGTTTTCTTGCTTTGTTAGGTTTCCGTGTACTAAACCTAATTGCTTTTGTTTTTTCTGCTGAGAATGCCATACAATTTTCTCCTACCCAGGTGATCACGTCAGCGGGGCATTTGTCGAGAATTTTTAGTTTTTGCATTGTATTTTTTCCTCGTGCAAGAATTGCAACGCCATCGGTGAAAAAGTAAAGTCTTGTCAGGACGGGCGTGGGGTGGAGTAGATCATTAATAAATAATGAGAACAAAAGGTGTGAGAGTACGGCTTTCTGTGGCACGCCCCTTGTTATTAGTCTCTTAGTGAATATAGCGTTTTCAATTGCACAAAAAATGTTATGTCAGACAAAAACATGTGAATAATTTTGAGGTGGCTGGGAGAAGGTATCGCGTCAGTTTGTTGAGGAGTATGTCACGCAGAACATTGTTGAAAGCTTAGACAACATCAAGTAAAACTACAGATTCTTGTTTGTGAAAGTTAAGGATAAATGCTTATTTCTTCTAGTCAATTTAGTGATTGGAGAGGGATCGAATTGTTCAGACAGAAAATGAATATTTTCCTTTCGTATAATTCTGTTGTCATTGATGGTCGGTAGAATTCGCCTGTGTATCAGAGTCTTTCTCATTACTTTACATGAAGAGGGAGTGGACTCACTTTTTGGTAGTTGTCTATTAATTCTTTGGCTTCGTCACCTTGGTAGTATTTTTTTTTTGCTTCCTTCCACGGTGTTGTCATTAGGCAACAGTTGTAAGTATATAGCAAGTTGTTTTAGGTACGATCTGATAGGTTTTGCAGCACCGGTGCGATCAAAAGGTCTTTGCCTGGGGCTTTTCTAGAGTCAATATTTTTAATTAGTTCATTAATTTCGACAGTGGTCACCTTCATCACACTATTTTCTATTTCTATGGGTTTAAAGGCCAGTCTCTTGTGTCTGCGAATCTTTCATGAAATTCATCTGCAAAACCTTTCGCTTTTTTCACATTTTCGTAGTCGAACACGCACTGTCTAACATATCCATTTATATTATTATTATGTTTGACACTTCTTTATCTGTTAATTCGTAAAAGATACACGGATATTACCCAACAATGATAAATCGGTGATGATTTTTTTTTTGAATGGGAATTTTTCTCGAGATATCGACGTCACATTAAAATATATTTTCATTTTGTACTTGAGATAATGATGAGATCGATTGAACAGAGGTTCTGCTTCCTTGAGAATCTGATTAGGGTTGCCCCCACGTGATCAAATTGGGGTTGAGAACAAGAACTAAACTCTATCTGCTACAGCCACTTGTCGCCCAATCTCCGAGCAGCAGCGCTTAGGAAACAATATTTCCTCGTGAATCAGGAAATTGTTGCGAATCCATGCTGGGAGGATTAAGAGACAGCTTCGGAAGTAATATCCGTGCGCTCATTGCCTGTCATGTCGAAGATGAGATTGGATGACACGTCACTAGATCTTCCGAATCCACGACGAGAGAATAGCATTATTCTACCTTTTCACGCTGTATTTCTCACATGTATTTGCAGTATTTGATGCAAAGCAAAGCTCGGTCTAGAGATGCAAAAGTCACCTCATCTCCATTGTTATGAGTGTCACTGTATCACCCATTCTTTTCTCCAGGGAGAATGAGAACCCTAAGATCCCTCTGCGTCGCGATGAGAGAGAGGTGTCGTTAAGTGGAACTCAACCTTGGTTCAAAATCCGAACGAAGATGTAAAATGTTAAAATCACCACTCCAAGTTTCACATTGAAATATTTATTCCTGTTGCAGTTATTCCACCATTACTCTTGTCTTTCCCAAACACCAGATACGCATCTACAATAACAAGTGTTGAACATTTAATGTAGAATGGAAGAAAGACTAAGACAAAAATGTGTGAAAGTAAAAAAAATTGTGGAAGGTTTCATGGAAATACCAACCGTTTCCAATGGTATTCTCTTGCCGAGTGACTGTATGTGTGGAAAACTAATTCTATGAACTCTCTCAATCAGTGGAGTACCTAGGGAGGAGGGTATAATCCTCGAATTAAAAGAAAATTGTCTGGTTAAAAATTTTAATTTTAGTTTATTTCCATTAAAAACTGAGATACAGATGATTATAATTTTACAATAATAATTTTATGTGATTAAGCAATAATTTTATCATCATTTCACATTAAATTACGCCGAGTCCGTTTTATGCGAGAGTTAAGTCTAGGCGTGCAGTGAACGTGAAATAATAAATATCATATGTTTTTAAAATCCATAGGTCCTCCTGAAGGACTCACTGATTAAGACATAAAAATTATTTAAACCCCAATTTCCAAACTGCTCAATTTGATCTTCTACCTAAAATTCATAAAGAAAACAATTCAGGCCGCCCCATTGTATCTAGAATCAATAGTCCAAATATACACATTCCAGCTATTGTTGATTTTTACTTACAATGAAATAAAATAATAAATAAAACACCTTTTTTTAAAACAAGCTTTTATTTAAGCGATGTACTAAAACTAATAAAATAAGTTAATTTTTATTAAAGTAATGCAATGTCAAATGCTAATATCTCCATACATATTTCACATTAGTGGATCCTTATAAGAATAAACGTACTTACAATTCCTATCGCTGAAAATCATTTAATATTTTATATGTTTTCAAAAAGCTTGTCGCGCGAAATGTAGATACCAATTAATTGCATAGGACAGTGACGAGTTGGTAAATAAGTACATGCCGAAGTATATATTTTATTTACAATTCCCGCAACAACCTTTTTGAAAACAAATAATTCAACATAAAATACCGTGTGATAGCATAAACATCTTTTGAGAAGCGTTCGTAATGATAAGAAGTTAACACGAAAAGCGTAAGTTATGCAATGCGTTATTATTTCTTGTAAGAGAGAGACGGATTGTATTTCTGGGGAAGCTTCCCAGAAACAATTCGCCGCGAGTTATTTCGGAATAAAATCGTTAAAAAACTTTTTAAAAGTTTTTATTTGAAATGGACATCATAATATTGCATTGTTAGTGGGTTTAAATACTTGTGCCAAATTTCAGTTCAATCGTTGAGGGGAACTGGTTTAAAATTCAGTTGCAAGATTTGGTCCAAACATACTAACAAGGGAAGTTAAATAAAAGCTTGTAAAAATTAACCTCTCACATCAATGATTCTTTTCATTTCCATGACATTTTTAGAAATACTGAAATACCTAGAAATCAAAATATACTTTTCGCCACCGTAGATGTAACCTCTCTTTAGTAAATAGAAGTTTGAAAGCATTAAAACATTTTCTTTCCTTAAGAGCTCTACCCTGCGCCCCTTCTACAAATTTCCTATTAAAACTGGAAAATCTTGGTCTCACATCCAATGCCCTTAAATTCGTTAATGATTTTTTCCCCTCTGGTAGGGAGTACAGTCGTGGGTACTAGAATGGCTCCTTCGTGCGCTAATTCATTCATGGGATTCCTTGAAAATGATTTTCCTTCTAAACAAACTGCCCTTCCACTTCTATCGGTGAGATATATATATGACGTACTTATTATTTGGACTCACGGAAATAAAGCCCTTCAAAATTTTCTCATTGATTTAAATCCATCATGCTCAGTAATATTCACCTGAAATGTCTTCCACAAATCAATAACCTTCCTGGACATTAATATCTCATTCTCTGAGTTCAACATCATCCAAACTAAAGTACATATAAAACCTACCAACACACAACTAACTTCATTTCGATAGTTACCACCCACACCATGTTGTACGCACTCTTCCTCATATCCTATGTATCCGTACGCATGGAATCTGCAATGATCCTACAGATCTCCCTCAATACCTTACCAAACTACAGGACAACTTCATTAAATGCCATTATCCCACCGATTTAGTGAAAGAATTAATTTTACCTCCTAGCTCAAATTATATATCTAAATACATTAATACACAGTCTCATCTTCTCAGTCCCCAGCATTTTACCCTGGTATTGACAAAATTAAAACTTTTTTCTACTTGTATTGAATCATAGTCCACAAAATCCCTCTTCAAGAAACCCCCAGTACTGGTTTATGAACAACTCCTTAACTTGCAAAAATTATTAAGTGACAACAGAAAATTCAACCATGCCCCTCCGACTTTCTCATACGGCATGATCCTTCTACATTCTTTGCTAGTCCTCTCAAACAATTCACACACAAAATTCGACAATCCTGTGAATCTCCCACAGTAAAAGTTTTTATGTATGAGAAAAAACTACTCCTCTCAACATTAGGATGAACAATCACAGAGCTTCTTGTGATAAATCTATTTCTCTTCTATCTGTCCCATTCCACGCTAAATTGCATAATAAAAAATTCACGGGTGTCTTAATATTGTGATTTTCGAAACTCTTCCTAAACATTCCCAATACATAGATTAAAAACACGAGAATTATGTTTTATCTAGTCCCTAGGATCCTCTACCCATCCCGGTGTAAATAAACAACAGTTAATTCTTCAAAATTCAAATTCAAATTTCCCTCCTATTTTTTTCCCTTCATCGAACGGTCGGTCGACGTAAACCGAAGATAGGAGAATTGGTTCACTTTCTGCGTGACTGATACTGGCTGGAAGCTGTTTCGAGTAATATGTGAGTGACTTTTATGTGTTTCTTTCTCTTTTATTATCTGTTAACGTTTTTAATTACCAAAAGACAGTTGCGTCGCTTAATTTCAAGATATAACCGGCCCCTCCCCCGAAATATGATCCTAGGTACGCCCCTGCTCTCAATAAGGAAGATCTGACTAACATTTTGATGACGCCATCACTACACATTATCTGATCTCACTATCATCATGTATACTGTGTCAACTCAGATACGAAGTGTATGCAGTACACGAAAAAAAATCACAAGTGTCGACTCAGAAACGACGTCTATACACAACGTGAAAAAAAGTTAACAAGTGTAAACTGAGATACGAAGTCTATGCAGGACACAAAAAAAATCACAAGTGTCAACTCCCCACTTAGAACATATTGAAAGGGTATGATATGTCAAATAACATGCACGTAATATTCCGGAAAGTAAAATTGTATGTATTGATCGTTTTACCACACTTAAGAGTTATTCAATGTACGCACTTCCGCACTACACTAATTCTTTGATTTCTCACCCGACTTTGATCTAAACTGGCTAGTGCTATTTCACGAAGTGGAAATTTCTTCTTTCCAGGAGTAAACTTATCGAAGTCCAATCTAAGCCCCGGCTGCTCTTCGATTAACTGCCATTATGTCCCGTTCGATTCACGCTCTGGAGGCTTTCACGAACAGTTCGGGGATTTTTCGTTCGATGCGTCAGCCCTTCTTCCCTTTGGCTGCCCTTTAACCCTGCTCGACGGCGGGAATGCTTTCTTCAAACAAAGGGCTTCCACAAGTATTTCCATGCATTTTTTGAAAGATATCCCGGTTTTCAAGCAGCGGCGTTTTCTACACGCAATGCATGTTTGTGACAAGGTGCATATGAACCCACGCTTTGAAATGTGGAGTCCCCGGTTCGACACCCGCCAAGCACACGGCGGTTAAGTTAGCACCCCCACTTTAACCCCCGCCCCCCATTTTGTTTCATAATTTTAGGCTAATTATGGACAATTATAAAAAATTTTGGAACAGCACCCTAGCCTCGTAAACAAAGAATGAAAAGGGGAGTGCTAACTTTTGCTCAAGCTAGCGCCTCCACCCCACAAAAACCTGAAACAAAAATTTTCAACTATGCGATAATTTTAGACTAATTGTAGACAACATGATAATAATAATTTCAGCCAAAAACCCTTTATTTAGACCATACAGAAACAATAATGTTTAAATAATACATGAAATATAAATGGTCAAAAAAGACAACCTTAAGAAATCGCCTCAAAATGCATGTTGTAATATTGGACTCCTTTTAGATTATTTTGTGATGTTTTGATGGGACACGTGAATAATGTCTATTTAATTAGAAGAAATACTATAATTGTTCACTTCACTAGATTTCAAAATATCCGATGCCTGAAATCCAAAGTATGTAGTTAAGTTTAGTTTAGTTATCGTAAGTATAAATAGCTGATAGATAGTGAGCTCATACCTTTTAGGAATTGGTTGTATCCTCTTTGCGTAATGGAATCAGGTTTTTGTGCGATTCGTAAGTTGCGGCGACACAAAATCTGACCGGGCGTGACTGGACTGGACTCGTTAAGTAATTATTAAAGTACTTAATTAAAACTCATCAGGAAAAACTAAACAGGATTAATCTAACACCTGGAATTAGTGAATTAAACATAACAAATAATTATTTCGAAATCAAAAGTGAACATTTTTGTTGTGATTACATCTGATTTACACAAATATATTTTATGAAAAGCGGTATTACATACACACCATTTTATACTTTTTGTACAGAGACAAGATAATTTGTATCAATTTGTAATTTATCCTTGAAAAATATAGCAGTAATCACTAAAAATGTGCGAGAGATAATTAACTGCAAGTTGTTTTGAGAGGAAAATCCTGATGACTTCGCAGTGTATATTTTTCGAATTGTTAGCTTATTTAAGAACGCGATGAAAAAAAATATTCCATGACATTGTGAAAACTTAAATTTTCAAAAGTTTGGGTCATTAAATCTGGCTGCGCAGACCGTTGAGCGTGAAACCTATTCAAAGGAGCTCTCTCTGTTGATGCTTTCGTAGCTTTCCAAGCGCGAATGCTCTTGCCTGCTCTGCCGTGCCGGATGTTTTCCGCGAAACTCTCATTAACACGATACGTTGAATTCAATCCTGTCTCGCGGATGAAAGTGAAATTTTGAGCTGGAAATTATGCAGAACGAGGAAAAGTCAATGAATTCGTAACAGAGACAACCAACAAAGCAAGAGGAGGATTTGGAGATTGGTGACACACAGTGGTTTGAAGGTTCTAAGAAATTGGGGCTCTAACTTGAAGCCGTGAACAACAAACCTTCATTTGCAAATAAATCATCTCTTCAAAATTCAACCCAGTAAATTGCAACGGAAACGAAAAAATGGATGGTGAATATATATGAAAGAATCGAGTTGAGTGTGTGCGTCATCAATGGTGATAATTCTTATCACAAAACAAGAATTTGGAGAAATGGTGTTGAAGAGCTGATCAGAAGATGAGCAAGACAGTGAAGTGACTCAACGAGCGGCAGTTTTGTGACAGAAGGGCAAGCGTTCATTTTGGAATGCATTCTTCATTTCCACGCTGCCTTCGCATCTCATGCTGAGTAGCCTATAAGAGTCGACGCTTTCTGCTCCCATATGACCTCTTCGTCAAGACACAACGATGGAACTCGTCGCAAGCGCAGACTTTCCAATATGGAGACGTCTTCTGAAGGTTTCTTTGTATTCCTTGTATCAGGGAAGGCGAGAATAGTCAGTGAGTGCTCTAATGACCTTGATGTTGACGATCCCAAAAGCCCCGAAAAAAAAGAATGGTCAGTGTGATCGTTCGCTCTCCGAATTGCACCTCACAGCGTTTTAGAGGGTGAACGACATTACGAACAACGCAAACTAGCAGCGTTCAACGAATTGTTGGGAGGAAGAGCACGTGTTCGATCCCCCACGTGGATTAATTGGATGAGGTTTTCAGCTGGGGTTTTCCTCGCTATCCCCAGAAATTTTTTATTCCAGTGCCCTTCGTTCCCCGTCATTCCATCATCACTCCTTCCCTGTTCACTCTCATCATTGTCATAGTACCGTAATGATGGTGGATTCCTCGGACGTCTTATGTGATCACATTCTAAGAACAGGGAAGAATGGGGGAAAAATGCCAAAGGACATGGATACACAACATAATATTCAAAGGAATTTAATGGGTCTCTGGAGAATTTTGTGATAGAAAAAAGGCGAGAAGGAAAGGAATGTACGTTGTAAACTGCGAGTTCTGAGGAATCAAATTTCGATTCGAAAATGGAATGGAAGAACCAAGTTACTTAACTGAATTTGACATTTATCCGTTTGTTTGTCGCATGTCACCTTTCATTTTTCTCATTACGAACGGTATTGAAAACCTTGAATTATTACACTGTTTTTAAGTATTAATCTCTCCAGTGTCACAATAACATTGAAATAAGGAAGAAAAAACTTGTCTTCTGAAGTTGCAGGGAATGAAGTATTTCTGCAAATAGCTTGCTCTTTATTTCCATTAAATTATTATATTATACAATGTCTCACAGAGCATTATTTGTATTCCGTTGTAACATTATTGGAAAATTATCCGCGTGATTTTATTCCACAAAAATAAATAGTCCCTTAGAAATAAAAATGCTGGAACATCTTAAGTTCATCCTGATGAGTATATGGTAAGTAAAATGAAAAATAAATTGTGGAAATATAATCTTAGTGTGGTTTGTATCAAGAAAGCTCCTAAACACCATATATTTCTGTTGTTCTCGTTTTCCCATGAAACGTGAGTGACTCGAAGAAGAAAGCCAGCAATGTGACGATCGCGTGATCGAAGCGAGAGATCAGCATGGAGTGCGCATGACATTTCAGATGCAATGCCGAAGCCGATTTCCTTCTATTCTCTTTCGGAGGAGTTAATGTTTCTGTTGACAACCAAACATTTCTTTTGACTATGCTTGTGGGGAACACATATGCTTTAATATTACGCCATGCATGTTTATTAAGAAGCTCCTTGTTATCAAATGTTGTGTTGAATCAGATATGTGACAGTAAAGAGGCAGCAGACATGGTAGTAAAAGAATATTTATATTGCACCACATAAAAGTGAATACGGAACTCCCATCAGTTGAAACAATGTAAGTGGTGTGGATTTTAATACTTTTTCCTTCACTTTGCCGACGATTCTATTTACTTTTCTTTCAGTATGTTTAATTTAACGAGTGCTGGAAGTGATCGTCCATTTTCACTCATTTGAATGCTTGTTTATAAACAGTCCACAAGTTACAATGGTTTTCATTAATTTTCCCTACTCCCACAGTGATTTAAAAAGGGATGTCAATGATATTCAGATGTGTAAATTATCGAAATGAAATTTCCTTAAGTTTTTTTCAATTGTACAGTTGCCTGCACATTGCCTTCAGTTGCCAGATTTTGAAAAATCCAAAATGAACATTTAAACCTAGAAATGTTTTCAGGTGTCTTTTTTATTCAATAATAGTTACCTTCAAATATTGATCATTAACGTTTGATTAATTTTGTGAAAGTTTTACTCAACTTGTTACGTAAAGGATAATTTGAACCTCACTTCAAATAATTGATTTGCTTATAACCTCTTTTTCGGTCAACTTGTTTATGAGAAAATGCAAGCAAGTATATTAATGATCCTACAAGTACCTCCTGAACGAGAATGCTAAGTGCGAGTTCGAATTCTCGGTAAAAACACTTGTGGGTGTTTGTTCAATATAGGTGCCGCATGAGCCTCCGGTTGGCGAACAGTCTGTCATCGCATAAGCATCTGCAGCAGATCACCCGAACAAGTGACGGTGATTTGCTCTCGTCATTCATTTGGTCACATGCCTACAAACATTTCAATTTCAAATGGTCTGAAGGACTTCGAATTTCTTTTGAATTTCATTTCACGACTTCCTCTGATTGTTACGGGAACCATTCCGAAGCGTTTCACACGCAGATCGAAACACTGTTTAGTTCCACAGAATGCCATCAAACGAAATGAAGTCCCTCCTTGTCAGCATGCAATGCTGGAAGGAACTGTGGAGTTTGGAGAAAAAACCACTACAGCTTTCTTAAAAAATTTCGGGCTCTGTTCTTCAAGAAATCCATTCAACCTCTCCAAAACGAATGAATTCTTAATGAAAGTTGTATGTGGTCTTTCAGATTTTCTGAGGTATTACCGTCAGAATTTATACTCTCCCAGAGACGTGTTGAAGTCACTTCTTTGAAGAATGCTTTCTGACTCCCGTACAGGTTCGAAAAGTTTGCCCAGGAATGCTATAAACGCAAATGATTGTATGTTAAGGCATTTTTGATAGCCTACCCCATATGCGCAAATGGCAAAAACCATATTGTACGATCTGTAATCCGGAACTCCCGTTTTAACAGTAAATCCAGTTAATATTTCGCATACCTACGTTTTTAATACAATCGTTGCAGTTGGGACTACATTCACGCCAAATGAAATATGTTCATTCCCTCATTTTCAGCTTCTATCACTATGGCTTTACCATGATTATTCTTTCGGACTTTGTTAGCGTGAAAGTATATATTTTTGCACAACATTTCCTTCCAAATCACATTCTATGTAAGAAAAATCTATACCGAACTTCGAAAACATCGCTGTATTGCTCTAGGACTCCTTACAAAACGCACGTGCCGTATTTAGAAGCTCATCGCACAACGACGGACATAGAAAGAAGTTTAAAACCAAAGAAAGAAACGTTAAATTCATATTTCAAAGTAATCGCTCCATAGTGCTCTTGGACCCACCCTGAAGAAAGATTATATCAATTTTCAAAGCTCTAAACATTTCGGCTCTAAGCTCATCGCTGCGCACCTGACGACTTAGTTTTATTTTTTTAATATTAAACCTATTTCAAAAAGTCATTCGTAAATCTACTGAGACCATCTCTGAAGATCGTACGTTAAATTTCAAAGATTGTTACTGCGCTAGACAAGAAAATCAATAAACGTTCAATATAAAATATCTAAATCGAATTTCGAAACAATTGCTTTGTGTTGCACTGAGACCCACTGTGAAGCACCGGTGAACCGAATTTAGTGTCCGTGTCTTATGTTTCTCATTTCCCGTATGTTTCAACAAATAAATCTCCCTTTTTCTGCACCACAATTTCTAGAGTACCTTTGAATGTACAATCACGAAGAATGATGACAGTGCGTGAGCAAATGAGGAAGAAATTTGGTCTCCGATTGAATTGCGGGTGAAACAGACTCCGAACCTGCTGCTTTTTTTATTGTAATATTTGTGAATGGGAAATGTAGCATGCTATTGAAACTTATCTATATGGATCGATATGATGTAGGAGGTGAGTGGTAGGGCTAGTAGGTGGACCGGTTAGCAGGATTTGCCAACAACTTGGTCCACGTAGAGATGTTAGTAGGAGTAGTTAGTAATTGTAAGAGTTAGTGATACAGAGTAGTGATACTAAGAGTAGTCGGAGATGGATAGAAGAAGGAGGGTACAGCTATATAAACTGGGTCATTGAAGTGAAAAGCTACAATTTTTTCTGGTCTCGCGTAGAGCTGAATCGAGCATGTTAGCCACTGAGCTACCAGAGGGGTTAAATTACTGTTCTGCGTCGAATGGAGGTGCTGAAGCATTAATGGGGGCATTTGTTTATCAGAACATTGTTCTTGCGTCGGTGAAGGGGGAAACGATGGTGACTGTGATCTATCGATCATGTCTTTCATTCTCCATCCAAGTTTTCTGTTATTTCGAAGATGAAATGAAGCAGAGAAGAACGTGATCTCGCAGAGGTGTTGTATTCGTGGTCGCGATTGATAACTGTTTCATAATGGGACGATTCGGCCTTTACCTGTGCTCTGTTTTGGGAGCTTAAGCATCACACACTGCTTCTTATATGATACAGAGAGAATGATGCAGTACTTTTTTTATAGAAAACAATCGCATATGTTAGCCAACTGTGTCTTCGTCTAATTGTGATGCCCGGGAGGGGAGGAGTGGTCAAATGGATTGAAGAAGTCGTAGAGCACAGCTTCAGCGTGTGATGAGGTGTTGGTGTGGATCCATTAAACTCACTTCTGACTTCACAGTAGCATTAAATAAATAACGGATGCGGATTGACTCTATTAATTAGCATACTCATTATCTTGCTTGAGATAGCGCGAGGATATGATCCGAAGAAGATTTTTGTTATGAAAATTAGAAACATTCAAATGAAGCGCAAAATGAATTAACACGAACCATTAAGTTACAGAACATTGTTTACCAAGATCGTCAAGAAAATAGAGAGGAAAATATTACTTGAAATTTAAAATGAACTTTTCTGCAAATTTTGACATTCGTTCTACCGAAACTTGAATCTTGTGATGGTATGACTCACTATGTAGTTTTCAAACGTCCATTTCCTTTCCTTCATCATAAGTTCTTATTTTCAAACATACTGCGGGAAAAATTTACCTATCAATGAAGGGAAGTCTTGCTTTCTGTCTCGCCCGATTCAACTGATCAATCAGACTAGACAATTAGCCACTTCTGTGCAATTTTATATAATTTACCCAATTTCTGCATTGCACTGTTCTCACACCCAACAGACAGTACAGTTAATTCTAGGTATGGGCGATTATTGAAAATATTTCGATTCATTAGTAATCGATTTATGATATTATGCGATTATAATTCGTCGATTAAGCTTTGTGAATTAATTGATTAATTCAATAATCGATCAGCATTTTCGAGCAATTCGTATTTATAATTAATACTATATATTTTGACTGGTATAAATCATATTACAATGAAATAAAATGTCATTAAAATTTGTAACTTACAATATGTATTTTGAGTTATTAATTTATCATAGCATCGTTTATTTCTCAGAGAGATTGCAATCCTTCCAGCAGAACATTCTCGAACAGGCCCTTCTAGAAGCAGTATCCTGCAAGAAGTAATGCCGCGCAGGTATAAATAGGAGACAGTTGTGAGAAGAGGGGATAAATCGCAATTAAATCGCCCATCCCTCATGAATACCTTCTCCATTCTGTTTATGAGGTGAGTGGAGACAGTACGAGTGACTGCTCCGTCATGCTCAGTGACTCTGTCTCGTTCGGCTCCGGAATATGCCAGTGACATGAAGCGTGCCAGCACGGCGCTGAACGCGCAGAGCAACTGCCCAAGGCGTGAGCGGGGATCACGCGTGATGGAAACTGGCTCGCTATTCCTCTCAGCGTGGCATTACGCAGCCTTGGGCGCAATTTCATCAAGGACTTACCTTGTAGGCTGCTGCTGGATATGCAAAGCGCGCCTTCCTCAGCACTTAGCACGTCCGTTAGCAAATTATAGTTCATCCACGATTAGAAGAGGTCGAGCTCCTATGTGAAATAATTAAGTCTACCCATTTTAACGTAGTAATTTCCGTAGAATATTCTGCCTTACAACTTCAAGTTTTTATTGCCTATCAGCAGCATGTGCCACGTAGACGTCTTATTTTTTTAAAGAAAGAAATATTATAATGTAGGAAATGATGTTGACATCGTTTGGTACGAAAATTCAGTACTATGTCTATCCACCTCAAATTGTAAGTGAAAATTCACATTTTCAGACATCTGTAGTTTATTCCAGGTTAAAATCTAAAAGTTAAAAATTATACCCCAGTTTATAGGTCTTGAGATAATACATTTATCGTTTGCGTCTGTAAACCTCAAAACCAGCGTGCCCCATGTAACAATAATGGTCGCCGTAAGAAAACAAATTCTACCTCCTTTTGGGTTCTTGATACTTGAAGCAAATTAAATTTTTTTTAGTGGACAAGAAGGCTGTGTTGAACCACATATAGATCGATCCTCTAGACGATACGAGCATAATCTGGCATTTACCCTCGCAATTGTCATTTCTGCGGCAGCGAGGGAATCTCTTTTTGTTCTGGTAAGAGGAAACTATGGGTACCAGAATAGTTAAGGCGTAAAAAAATCCTGATGGAAAGGAAATTCTTAGTGACATATTTATTGTTATAAATTGATTACAATAATTAAAGTAAATCAATTTTAATTCCAACATTTAATAAGTAATAAACGCTTACTTTATTACATTTATTTAATGTATGTGGATTCTTTTAGTGTTTGTTCGAAATAAGTTGCTTTTTATGTAACTGACAGGCCGAGAAGTCAAAGAGTACGAATAATTAAAAAAAACGAACTGAGAAAACTAAGTTTGAAGTTTTGGGGCAATATTTAATTCTAAATGCCACATTCATAAGCATCCAATGATTTATTATATGCATCAGTATTGAAACTAACACCACCCTGAATCAACAACTCTCGGCGTTTTTCAGTTTTCTTCGATGAAGACTACCATTTTACTTCTTTGATTCTAACTGAATTAGAAAAAATTAAAGATATTTTTGAACAAGCGTTTATTTAAATAAAAAGAAAAAAAATCAGTAAAATTGAAAATCAAAAAAGTATAACCACGATAAAGTCTCATCGTTGATCACTTATTGCTGGAAGTACTATGAGGGTATAATATAAACGTAGATATTTTAAAAGTATGAAATATAAATTTTAAAATGTGAGGCTATTTTTGATTTTCAATTTTACTTAACATTATTTTTTAGTACAGTTCTTTTTAAATAAAAGTTTGTTTTTAAACAAAATTTTACCATTCTTTTATTTTATACTTTTGAGTTTTAGAATTTTTTATTTATTTGTCTTATTTACTAATTTTACTTGCTAATGTGTATGTGACAATATTTTATGACATTCATTTTTATTCACTTTGATAAGAATCAAAATTGTAATTGATAATATAGCCTGATAAGATACGAAACCACTAACAAGAGAGGTAGCCTTCAGTTTTGTGTGATACAACTCGCTGTACTTCCCTGTTTTACGTATTCAGTAATTCAGGATTAATAATCATTTATTATTATACAAACCACACATATCTGTAAAATTTCAACTCGATCGGGAATTTGTGGATAGGAAGTGACCAAAGTATCACATATAAATTTATAATATGAAGGAAAATACACGAACGTTGCAAGTTAAATAACAGTTTATGAAAAGGATAAAATGCAGCATCTGACCGCTGTACCATTGATCCCTTTCAGCTTATTTTTCGAATGTACTTTTCAACAGTTTCTCAAGATAACATAATATCCCAAAACTCGTACCATTTGGCATCAAATGTCTCCCATTATAATAATAAACATCCGTTAAGTCATACAACCCTCAGATTTTCAAGTGCTTAGACATGATCGAGACATTCAGAAGCCTGAGTCTTCAGCAATTTGTAATACAACGTCAACGGTGTAATATAGTAGTGTTGATAAGTTTTTCATTCGCCCAGATCTTGAATGAATTCAAATTAATTTTGATCTGTAAATAAAACGTTTTGATCAGTTGTCGCAAAAAAAGGTTGACACAAAAATCATCTCGTTTTTTGAAAACTGATTGTACAGATGTCGCGGAATGAGCTGTAAATATCGCAATAAAATTTCGATACCGCGTAATGTATGACATTGTATTCCATAACCAGAGATCTAGATCAGGGCAACCTGTGCAGACTCCTTTCCCAATATACGTGTATGTGATGCTGGAATTCTTGCGTTTTTTTACGGTATTCCTTCCTTATCCTGCGTAACTAAAACGGTTTAAAATGAAATCCATTGTCAACAAATACGCTTACGTGTTTCTACTATTAACAATGTTTCGTGAAATATTTGAAAATGTGAATTTGTGTATAATGAATGTAAGTTTTTTGTCATAAATAGAGTTTTAACTTTTCTTTCTTTAGGATTATTTACACTAATTCTCTGCTTATCCAGATATGGTTACTATTACCATGGTAACTATTGTACATCTTCCATGTTACATTCTCACCAATATCATTTTCTCAATACACTTTCCAGTCGGAATGGTGATTGGAAAATTCTTTTACAGATCCCGACAAAACCTCCTGAAAATTTCTTTCTCTTCTTTTTTTTTGTAAAGGATTTTTTTTCTTGGCATGGTTTCCAATGTGTAGTAGTCTATCTTATTTCAGTTTTATCTAGGTCGTGAAGCCTGAATAACCTCGATGTATCGGTTTTTATGTCAGCACATTTTCCGAAGTGTTTCCGTAGCATTGTTCCGCATTCTTTGCGGTTCAGCTGCCAAAGGTCTTAGTCTAAGTAACCCTTTTCAATCTCCCTCTAGCCCCACGCACAGGGCTCTGCAGGGCATTAGGCTGTCAATGGGTGGCCGCTTGATCGGCGCAAATATTTGGACGCAAAATTGGTCGTGGCGGGCGTCTGTTGACTCATCGCGCGCCTGTAATTCTTGGAGATAAGCCCCGACGTGACGCTGGCGACGCGAAGGCGCAGATGCATTCGACGGAGGGTCCCACCCCACAGAACGCCGGAGCCATTTCATATAACTTTATTATCCGCTTCTCTGTCTGAAGGCAGTTCGTATTCCCCAAACATCAAGTTGAACGCTGTGGAATTAACGCTCGTGAGTCAGAATTCCGGCAAAGAATGAGAAGTACACAACCACAATGATTTCATTCGCAATTTCTCGAGACTTCTTTGAGTTTTTCTAAATTCAGGTCATCACAGCTACGCTTTGAAGAGAAGGAATTGAGTCAATACATGGTGGGTTTCAGTGAAGTAACAAAAGATGTGGACATTTGTCCGTATAAAATGATTGAAATCCTTGTAAAACAAATGATTGCTCTACATCAGATTACATAATGGTTCTTTTTGATGATGATACTAATTTACTTTGTTGTTTACAACGCTCAAAAAGTTTTGCCTAACCTCTCGACTTTGTCCCATGCAAATCGTCTCATTGCAAACACTGACAAAGCAGTGTCTATGTCATTTCACAATAGTACCACAAAATTGTTATCCCAGGTTTCTCTTTCGTTAAACGGATCACATTCAAGAACAATTACGAAAAAAATTTTAGGTCTTCATATTCAGGACAACCTAATCGGATTGAGGCATTGATAATCTCAATTCCTAACTAAGCAAATTGTGTAGCGCATTCCGAATCTTAGTTAATGTAGTTAGTCCACGTATTTCTCGCAGCGTATATTTTGCAAACGTTTCCTCCTATTTACGGTACGACATTATTTGTTTCGGCTATTCTGATCAGAGCATAAAAACTTTCAGAATTCAAAGAGGATTGTTCGAATAGTTAGTAAATCTCAGCCCCAAAACTCTTGTAAACCTATATTAAAGGAATTAACTATTTTAACACTCCCCAGAATTTATATTTATGAGACGGTTGTGTTTGTTAAGACCGAATTAGTAAAGTGAATTTGCATCGTACGAAATTGTCTTGTTCACGAACACAATATCCAGTGCATGTCAATTTCAAATTTGTATACTTGGTGATAATCTAGAAATAGTGTCTCGTCCGTTATGTTTCTGTGATATATCGTATTCCTCTTCATTTGTATCGACATAATTCTCTGAAGAAAATTTCCCTTTTTCTCTCTGTGGAGCGACCTGTTGGTTGTCTTTTCCCATTTCTGTGTGTTTCGAGGAAAACATATTTGCGTCAATCACAATTCACCTATCTTTCAATTGATTTTCCATTCCAGCAGCTTCCTCTTTTTGTCGAACTGACTGCATTTATGTCATCGGTCGTTCTTCAGTCTCTCTTCCGCCATCCCTACACAACCTTCTTCCCTTATGCATTCGTGTTCCTCTTTAGTTTGTCATGCATACGTTACTAAATATAAGGAAAGAACCTTTTGCGAGTTAAACATTCCATATTTCACAATTTATAACGAACAGTAGACTAGAGGGTATGTGACGTTTACAAAACGTTTACACGTATTATTTTGTTACACGCTCAACATCATGTACAACCCACATCAGTGTACGCTCCGATCTCGTGGTCGATCCCCGTCTCCATTCTGCAGTATCTGACTCCATACCGGCTACGGTACGATGCGAAGCCAAGGGTTTCGAGACCTGGCTACAAAAGCAATTTCTTGTGATTTTAGTGACACTTACCGCAAGCCCGTGTAAGTTACGAAATAATTTTTTGTGTGGACCAACGTCCACATTACTTTCTGGAACCATGCTTAGGGGTTAAAATCCCCTATTTTTGTACTTATATTTTAAAATTAATTTTAATTTGTGTTTCAATGTCTGTACTCCAAGTCCCCGGCCAAGCTCTACCACATTTCTGCGGTCTATCCCCCAAGTGAATGAGAGTTTATTTGGTATAAACAGCCGTTCCGTGATATCTTAATTCAATCTTTTAAATATCTGTAGGAATGTTTTTCTTATCGATACTCGTTATTAATAACTTCTTTGTCATTCATCAATTTCCGTGATTGAAGTCAATGTCAAGAATATTTCAGGAGAAAAATTATATGACCTACAAATGTATTATTTGCATAAAACAATATCAAAACATTGTATTGACACATAAAGAAATCAAAATTAAAGGTGGAATAATTAATGAATTATATATTTCTACATTGATTCTGTCCTATATACACTTGGTTCTTAAATGGGAATTCATGGCGTCGCATTGTCATAGGGAAAATTTAATGTAATACCCGTGTACATTTTGTGCAACTTGAAGCCGTAATGTCTCTTTGTTCCCAGCTTCTTTGCACAAATGAGGTCGAGACTTCGCGGAGGCTCAGGGTCGACCATTTGCTGAAGAGAAAAACTGTCTCCTCGTACAAATGTTTCCACCAATGGACATGGAAAAGGAGTGATTCGTCACACTCTAATGGGAGAGACGCGTTTGTGGGCGATGTTTCGAGCTTCTTGCGGCCCTCCCAACGCTGCTTGGACGAGGCATCTTTCCAGGTGTAGAACCAGGAGCCGAGGACGGTTGGTTAAAGCCCATTGCTGGACGCGTCGCTGGAAAGGGAGGCGACCGGAAGCTCTTAAATCAGGACGCCCAGTGACAGGGACTCCCCGCACCTCTTCGCCGCACTGGGACGCTCTCCCAATAAATAAAGTTTTCCTCTAAGTAAAAACGTAATGAATGGTGCAGCGCAACAGGGCCGTGTGCGCGGGGGAAAGTTGGCCACCCTGCCTCCCATCCCGGACGCCAACTTCGGACACCGTTTCAATAAAGGCGAGAGCGGGAATGGTGGTGACGACGGGGAGCGGCGGCCAACCTCGCGCCATTTTCAAGTCTTAAGCAGAACGGCAATAACTCAACGCAGCCTCATTGTTTCTTTGCGGCGGGAAGAGGCGCCTGCGAGGACCTTAATTGGATGCGGCGAGCAGCACAGCCACCAAGCCTCGTCCCTTCCTTTTGCCGGCCTCTTCCTTCCCTCGCTCCTCACCCCCCACCTTTGATGGGATTGATGAGTCGATGCTTTGTCTTCACTTCTCGTGACTCAAATTATTCCAGGCGGCAGTCATATTTGACCGTCAACACTGGTCACATTCCACGCGCGTTCTGCGGCTTCTTTTGTTTTATTTCGGTGTTTCTATCCTGGAGAGTATTTAAAAAAGGAAGACATTGTTGAAGAGCGACGAACAAGATGAAAATGCAGTCCTGATATTTTTGTGCATTGTTGGAACGCCTTTGACACGTGTGAGCGCATTATTGTTTCATTCACTAATTCGGATGCCGACGGACTCAGTCGAACTCTAAATTTTGAGAGCATTTTCTCGACTTAAACATTCATTAGTTTCCCGATGTACTCCAAGTAAAACCTATTATAATAAGCCAGTGTCACACCTCGATACCATTCAGTTGTGATTCAAGTTATTTCCATTACTCATATTTGCCATTCATACTTTAAACCATTATGTATCTTATCTTCTGGTTTACTTTGCTTTTGTTCGTCATATCTTCTATCAGACATTTTGTGTGTGCACCAAGCCTTCCCTAGTATTGAGAAGGAGCTTCAAGAAAATCTGAAATCTAGGAAAAAACGCCTCTTAGATGTGGTTCATCGGGAAAACATTGGAGTCCAGATTGATAGATGGGATCACAAAGATGAAAAATCTAATGAAGTTAGTCGCAATACAATGCGAGTGATATTTTACAAAAGAAGGAGATTACAACAACTACAGAGTAACTACAGAATTCAAGTTCCATTTGTTTACAGTTCTGCTTCAGAATTGGAAGAATGATTCCATTATTTGTCACATGCCGGTAAATAGTGTCAAATTTGTAAATGCCGAGATACGATTACTGTAGAACCTATTTATTTAACCGTAATCGGACAATTGAAAACGGGATAAACAGAATAATAAAGGAAATAAACAAGAAAACACTTGTGTTTTATTCTATACGAAAATGTAACAAATGTACTTATGCATCTGAATACAGAAAAAATACACATAGGTTATTAGTCATAACAAAGGTGTGCATCACGGACAATCCACGAGTACACAGGTCATCCCAACTTCACTCAATACGGTACTACAGATCATATTTAATTTTGTTTTATGAATTATACAAGGAAAAGGATATTGAATGAATAAATAAACGTAATCAGCATTTTTGCAATATTTGCCATTCACGAACTACAGCATTTAAATCTTTTCTGGAGCTCTGAAAAAAAAATGTCAGTTATATGATATTTTTCCAATGAAACTGAACCGAATAAAGGAGTTTCTTCTGTATTTGGTATTCTGCTATAGAGTGGAACAATGCTGATAGCGTACTTTCAATAGTGTTTTTGTCAAAGAAACTCAATGTATTATTTTAGGGCAATGTAAAATTGGTTTAATTTCCTCTTAAACGAATTAATAATCGACCGATGAATTCGTTCGAGGAATATTTTACGTGTTGACGTCTGTGGGCATAACAAGGATCATAATTTTTCTCGTGATTGCTGATTTGTATGTTACATTCCAGAATCACAGGATGAAAATGCTCCAGAAATGTTTAGACCATAAAAACTATCTCTTCAAGTAGAGGAACAAAATTGGGATGTAAAAGAATTGAAAGAAATGAATTTGCTGGAGCAAAGGTGAATATAAATTCTAGAACAAAAATTAAACCACACCCTCCAATGCTGCAACTCACTTCATCTGAACTAAATTTTTGGCTTGACATGCAGCCAATCAAGTTAAAAACTTCTATTGTTATTATCATTGCATTTTCAAAAATTACCGAATAGAGTGAAAGAAGTTTTAAAATTGCCCCAGACTTATTTGGAAATAAATTTATGGAATGAGAAATCTCAAATTGTTATTCCATGTGTCAAAAAGTTGAACTGTCATTGAAAAAATACTGGAAGTGGAATTGTATGACGGCTTATAAACGTATTTTTCTCCTATAAACTACGGTAAAGAATCAACTCTAAAGGGGAAACAATACCACGAAGTTTGTGATCCAACAGTTTTATGGAATAATGTGTGTTGCAGTTAACTTTATGGTTGATCTTTTGTACGGAAAGTATTGAGCAGCAGGTAGGAAAGTACGCGAACCAGTTGGTCCTTTTGAATGAAGGTTAACCAATCGTGTAGAAGGAAACATGGTTAGCGAATGAAATAGGTAAACATAATTTCGATTTACATGCAGTATGCGTTCATCGTGTTTAAAGAGTCCTTCATTAACACGCAAGAAGGACTCAACGGACGCCGTGCAGGTGAAATAATTCTCATATTACGCCAAATCCAAGTCAGATTGACACAACACAGCTCATCCGATTGCAAAACACGACGAAACAGGAAGTACTATGTATGCAATTTCTTGTTGCCGCTTTGCTTCACAGTCGGTCTGTTTTCTCGCCACGCAAACCAATGTGTCCCATTTCACCCGTCACGTGACTCCGTTTACAATGGTGTAGAAAAGCCAAGGTACGAAGTAGAAGTGTATTTGTTACACAATCGTGTTGTGATGGTCTACATATTGGAACTAGCGAGCAAAGGTCCCCTGGGTAATGAAAATACATTGTGATTGATCATCGACCTGCATTGGTCATCAAATGATGTGCTGGGAAGTTCCACACGCAAAACCGAGGGACATGAAGAGTTTTCATCCGGTCATTCATTATGATCGATGGATGTTTGACCGTGGTGTTTTCTTTCGAAATGCCGCAGCTACCTGTTAGTTAAGAATACGTTATCCCTTGGACCTCTTTATTTCTCAACGATTCCACGTCTTTACCAGAGGTAGTTCTTTAGAAGTTCCATCAATACCCATAAAAGATGGTGAGAAGATTGATGAAAGACGAAGAATTAAGAATTGTACTAACACGGGAGGTGTGCATCCTTGATGGGAAAGACCCTCCATTTTTCATCAGCAACATAATTATTTTTTCTTTCTTATGCTTGGGTCACAATATGGTATCATGAAGGCATAACTAAACAGAAAAGCGTTAATCCATTGATCGTTAACTAACGAAGTTAACGTTTTGTTTCACTTTTTATCTTGAAGTTAATTTCTAAAACCATTCACGGTTTTATTAACTTCCGTTACATTTACCTTCTGTTAAATTATATTCGTTAAGTTAAAAGGCTATGGTTAGTGGTGGTAGTGGAAGTAACATTTTGTAACAAGAAATAACAAGTCAGTGGTGGTAGGGGAAGAACACATTGCGTATTATATAGTTTTATCAAACAGTGTGAGAATAAAAACTCGCAATATCGTTAGTAACTTAGAATAATTGTAACTTAGAAGTTTGACCTGAGTGACAATGCGCTTGTTTGATGTTATGTAGATAAAAATAAAGACCTGTGACTTCGTAATAGTGTAGTACGTAGTGTGCTAATACTGAAAAATCCGTGGTTTGAAACCCACTATGAAATTTTTGCGAAGCTTAATTTTTGCCAACACAGGGTGACCGACGTGTAAGTTATTACTTTCTTGACAATTTTTCCCTTCAATGATTTGCAGGAAACACATGTGTACTCATTTTTGAATTTTAATAAAATTTTCTCAGAAGTTCTGAATCAATTCTCTCAATCCCACAAGAAAACATGGAAGAAACAATTGGCGTGAAATCAGATGTTAGCAAAAGTTGTAGCAACCTAATATGTTACATTTCATCTTCGGGATGAGTGCAGGTGTTTGATTATCGACGACCAACGAAGAGAAATGCAGATATCTGAATATTGTGAAGATGCCTTTGCATGTCGGTTTGCAAGACTCTCTTCGTGCAAATAAGGTTTTTTTCAATTCCTTTTCTGCTCGCACCGTGAAGGTCGGCGATGACAGATGATGCGATGAAATTAGTTTGGCAATTTCTTCACCCTCGCATACCCTTGTTGACACGAACCTGATATATACCAGGATGATGATATATGATGGCAGTGTGGTGTGACGAATGAAACGACATCAATGTTCATGTCCTACGTGTGATGTGAAACCACGCTCCTTATTGCAGCCACTATGTTCTCCAGATAATCATTCACTGTGAAAAACTAACACGAGCTGAATAACAATTCTTTAGTGTAGGACAAATATTTAATAATAATAATAATAAATGTAAATAACAAACAACTATTGCTAAAAGCACGTGGAGGACGGAAGCAAGCAAGAGACCAACCCATCAATTCCGATCAATGTGCTCGAAGAATAGCTTGAGGGAAGCACGGGCTACAGAGATAATGTACACAACCGATTAGAGTAATATTGAGAATATATAAAAATATTAGTATAATAAATAAAGAGAAACGCACACATAAAGATAATTATTTGCATCAATTATTATTGGAACAACTGAAAATTGTATGATAAAATAACTGCCAATTTAATGAAGTAATGATTAAAAATCTATGTACCCACTATCGTATATTAAAAAGAGAATAATAAAGAGATCTAAGCAATTTAAATTGAAACTACTTTCAGTAGAATTGATTAATTACTTTACGTTATGCAGTATCAATATCAGTGCCTCCGAAACTCGAATATTTGTAATGAATCTATTATTTTACGCATGTTTGTTTATTATAGCTCCTTCAGTGATTTTGACAAGTTTATTCAGCAATGGGTTTTGGATATTGAAGGTTCGATAAGGAGATTCCATTCTTATTTTATTGTTTTATTTGATTTTAACAAGACAAACAAGTGTGTCATTATAATGCATGTGAACTTCAAAAATTATGTGTTTTTCGTAGTTTCATTGATTTTCGAACTTTTTAATTGCTTTTAATTTTTATATGAAATTTTAAAGGATGAAGATGACTGCTACGATTCCACGTTCTTTTTCGCTAATATTGTAAACGATGTTGTTAAATTCACTATTCCTCGGAGAAGCCTTTATCCGAACCCATTGGAAGCTAGGAAAGAGTTGCTGACAATTTGCCACGCGCCCTGAGGCGGACGCTTGCCTCTCATTAAGGGCGACCAGCACAAGGGCAAGGAGGGAGGGATAGACTTCGCCTTGTGAAGCTGCCGGATGCAGAAGCTGATGCCTAAGGGCTCGACAGCTAAGGCTCCGGTCCTAGCATCCACGGCCCTGGACCAAAACTATTGGAAACACTGAAGAGAAGATTAAATCGACGTCCATGCTTCACTTACAAGAACGATTTGATTGAACTGAGAGGACCTTGTGAAGGTCGTTCCTTTCCGACATGTGCTGAGTAATTTTTCGTCACTTGGATTCTTAATAATAATCCACACACTCGGTTTTAGACGTTTAAGAGTCGAGACGCATCAAATTAAGGCGATGCACACATGCAGGGAACGAATACCTTTGATATCTTCTAATGGAAAAAGAGACTCAACATTTTGAGTTATCTCTGTGAAAAACAAAGGAAACATATTTTCACATACAGGATATAACAATATTTTAAATAAAAACATAGTATACATTTGATGTATAATAATATTTTAAACATACATTGTAAGTTTCTATGTACTCGTATTTTCTAAAAATTAATGCCCTAGCTGAATATTCGAGGATGAAGAATAACCACGAGTGACAAGCAGTTTTCGATTTTCTGGACACAACAGAGGGACAGGGACGCCGGCGGGCGCCACCCCCTCTCTTGTTTGGAATTTCACTTCAGCGAGTGGCGTATTCGAAGAGGGTGGGGGGAGCGCTGAATGATGGGCGTGGGAGCTCGGGTGAGGGTGCGGCTGAGCGGCAGCGTGTGTACCTGATGCCTCATTAAGCTGCTTAATCAATACTCTAAATATGAGTCCATCCTATGCGCCCGCGCGAACAGGCGTGATTCGGAGAAGGGCGCCGGGTTCGTTCAACGCCAACATCCTATGCACTCGAAGGAAGCCATAGGAACATTCCAGATTCCTTGCAACTACTATTGGATGCTGTTTTATCACTTAAACGCTTGTTTTTTTGTTAAAAGGGAGCGGCGTTTTGAGGTACAGTGAATAATGCGAAAGGATGGCTTTAAGAAAATGAAGAAAAAACTTATTTTTCCGTCGTTCGGTTTTCAGATATTAATCTCAGATATTTTCGTTTTAATTCAATTGTTTTGATTAGGAAATATTTGCTCCTCTTTTTTCAAGTCTCTCGAATTCCAAAAATCTAGAGGTACTGTTGGTTAAGTTCTAGTGACGTAATTATCATAACATTGATTTTTGAAGTAGAGTAAGTATACAGTTAATAGAGGGTAGTAAAATACTAGAAAGTGGAGTTCTTTTAGTATTGAAACAAACCTGGTATGCGGAAGCGCAACATAGTGTCATTGTAAATTTCATTAAACCTGGCCATTTTCAATTCGCACTGTTGTTCCTTCTCCACAGTTACACCAAAGAAAACGACGTTCCGCGTCGTCTGTGCATGGACATTTCTTCGCGTATTATCTCTCATTTCCATTTAGTGTGAAAGAAACTACAGCAAATGAGACTCATCCTCACAAAAATATAATCATTCAGAAGTATCTTTCGTATCCTCAAAGTAAAAGAATATATATGTCGGGCCCATAGCGAACCATGCCAGCGTTGACCATACTCTCAGTTTACATTCCACTCTTTCATTAAGGGACGTGAGGCAGGTCCGTTTAGGTGAAATGGTGATCTGCGATCCCACATGGGAGCGATGCTAAGCGGCGATACCATACACTGAGCACCAGGACCAGTGCGGCACTGGAGGAATTGGAACGCTAGCAAAGAGTGCGTGCGTGTGCGATGAGCGAGCGATCGATGGGGTGTCGTGGTAGTGCGTTGGCTGCGCTTGTTGCGCGTATGGCCTCGCATGCATTCGCCGCGGCCACCCATCCCTAACTGCTGCTGCGCGAGAACCCGCGATCGATGTGGGCCCGCGAACGTTGTTCTTGCGCGGAGAGCTATTGATCCCTGGGCACCCTACTGCCCACCCGCCGCTCGCTGCCTAAACAAACCCGCGACTGCCCGTCGCCGTCGGGGAGTGGAGGAGTCGGTCATTCCAAGCCCCCCCCCCCACCTCACACTAGTAACTCGGGTCTTCGGAGACGCCCCATCCTCCCTCGGCCATCACCTGCCTTCCAAAATACTTTACACCGCTGCCACATCTCCTCCCATGTCCCACTTTGCTCTTCGTTTTATGTTTTCTTGTGAATTTGGTGGCGTTCGAGAGAGAACGAGTGACATTCAGTTACCCCTGAAAGATCTCAATGTGGATGTTCGAGCCATTACTTAGATTCTCAGTTATATTACATCACAAAAGGAGAGTTGCATGTTTCTCAGTTCGTTACAGGGAAGGGATCATATATGCTGAGGATTTCTCAAACTATCCCACTGTGCTTTCTTGAAGTAAACTTCGAAAGGACCTCTTTCCATGGTTATCACGGCTTCAGTAAATACAAATGAATAATGAAGGGATGGGAACGGGAGAAAACGTGTTTCCGCTATGAGATTTCCTCCTTCTTGGGTAGCGTTACGAAGAGCTGCGTCAAGTTGGAGGCATAGGATCAATGGGATCTTCCACGTCGTGCTCTGACTCCTCCTCACGTCCCTCCTTCCCGTGACGGATGTCAGCGCACTAACTTATCAGTGGGGAATTAATGAACTAATTATCTCGTTAACATAAATTTTGCAGCGAACATTTGACGACGCTAACGGCCCGGTGTCCGATCCTTCGCTCCTCATCCTACCTCGTACCGACGGTGCCCGGAGCCATTTATTCGCGCCACCAAATCTCTCTGTCTTCGCCGAGTGCACGGTGAGCGGTGCGGTGCCAAGTTCGTGCGTCGGCAACACGACGCTTATTATGGCACGTGATCAACGCCACCTTGCCCTCCTCCTCCCCATATCCTGGTCACGGGGGACGGCCGTGTCAGAACAACGGAGGGGAATGCGTGGGTTGGCAGAGGAGTGGCACAGCAGCAGCAACAGATTGATGGCGCAGCGATAGCTGCCGAGGCGCCATCCACGATCCATCGATCACAGAGGGAGGGAGTTCGAAGCCCTGCACCTCAATTTTACTTCCATGCTTGTGGAAACGAATTGAAATTATTGGGCAGCCGTTGTTCGGTAAACGGAATTTTCGTTCCTGGAGTCTCCAATTTCTCCGCTTCTTCCTACCAACAGGTATTTCTGTTGTATTAGAATAACATATTTGCCCTTGGAGCTAAGCGTGGGGTTTTGAATCGTTTATTGAGTCAATTATATTTTACTGATGATACCTACCTTGATGTCACCGAAAACGTTTTAAGTTAGTAAATAATTGTTTAGCTACATTTGAACGTGATTTGAATTGATTTATATACATGCCAATCGTCATGGACAGGTTCCATAGGAATTTCAATTATATTCATTAATATCTGTGATATCAAAACTCCATAGAAAACACGCGTAAGGCATTGTGCTGTTGTCACGAAAGAAAAATGTCCCTAGATTGGGAAGGGTTTAATCCTTGAAATATTGAATTATTCTTCAAGGGAAGTTCATACTTTGTTTCGTTTAGAGTATTTTGTCGTTTATTGAATTATGGTATTTCCATAATATATGGAATCATTGATTTCATATATCTTTGACTCACAAAAAAGCTCGAAAACACCCTGGCTGTATTTGAACGCAAACTCCAGCGGAGGATATAGGGACCCGTTAAAGAACAGGATGGCACGTACAGGCAACTGATGAATCATGAACTAACTGCTCGCTTTGGAAAAGAAAATGTAGACTTCGATGCGAAGTCAATGAGACTACGATGGGCTGGACACCTTGCAAGAATGAGCACGAAGTAAGCGACAAAATGTGTTTGATAGGAGGCCAGATGGGACGAGAAATAGAGGAAGGCCACGTGGGAGAACGACGTAGAAGAGGATCTGAAAAGGCTAGGCGTCACAAAAAACAACAACGGGGAAGATCGAGAAATTGTGTTTAGTTCTAATAAGGGAAAATTATTGTGAACGTGACGATTTTTCAAAGTAAAACGTTTCTTTTTTTTGTTTTTGAACATGAAGTCAAAATTCCGGCAAGGTTATTTGAGGACACTGCCCTTTGCGAACATGGATTGAAAGTGGTCCTTGTAGACAGTAAATTTTTTTTCTAATTGAGAGGGGTCTAACGAAATACCGAAAATATTTCTCTTCCGGAACTTTGCGGACATCACCTTCGTCAGAAGCAAAGACCAGCTATTAATTATAACTGGTTTGATAGAAATAATCATTTAATGAACGAAAGCGCCTCTGACTGACACATCACTAATTATCATAAAGCTCGATCGGTAACACGTTCCACATTATGTTCAGGTCGTTTATAAAAGATTTTACTGTGTGTCATTACGAGATGAGCAGTGAGTCATTACATTTTAAAAATAAATATTAATGATTATTAATTTGGAATATACTTAAAATTTAATATAAAATGAATCCAAACTCGGCCTCTGTACAATAAGGCATAAACTATAACACACTATAATTTGTACACTACTCACTTAGAACAAAGTAAAGGATATTTAATAGGTCCGCTATCTTTTTTATTCGTCGAATTTATTCATATTTCAGGTTGATCTTCTAATATTTCACCAAGAGGAGTAAAAGTAAAAGGAATGGATGTGTCTACACGAGAAATGTTGGCAAGAAAATGAAAAAGATATGAAGAGATAAGTCGAGGAATTTAATCCGTCTTATAAAACGTTTAAGATTTAACACTGTTGATGTAGAATGAAGTATCCTTCTAAAATTCAATATTTTCATTTTTTAAATTTATATTTTACTTACTTAATTTTACGTAGTTTAATACTTGATAAACCATATTATTAATAAATATTATTTATTTCTCGACTTTCTCTTTTTTCCAACCAACAAAATCCTCTTTTTCTCCAAACCACGCTCTTGGACTTTCATCCTCGTTCTGCTCTGCTTTCATTGTAACCTAACTGTCAGTGCTGAACACTTGTAAGTCCATATAATTGTAATGTTTTGTAAATATTTTTTTATAATGTAATTCGAAATTCAATATTTTCAGAATCAGCTATGTTTGTTACTTACGTAAGTAACTACCTCACAAATAAACATGTTTAGTAAAATTGTTTTTTTTTAATTCTTCATTTTTACTAATACATTTATTTCTCCAAACCATGTTTTTGGAGTTACACCACCTTCTTCTCTGCACGCCTCACATAATCATCAGATTAACTTACATTAGATAAATGATTATCTTTTCATTGAGCGTTAACTAAGGGTTAGTAAAAATAATTCACTGTCGGATCCCTTGTTCTCTTATGAATAAGTTAGATAAAAAGATGCAAAGCTTTGATGGAATACGCAAAACACGACTGTCCCGTAATGTCAAGAAGCATGATGCGTATTTCATTTACAGGTAGGTTTTTCATGTAAATCTGAATTTATTAAAACTATTTGATTGTAGATAAGAGCCGGAAATAAAATTGTAATTGAACGAGATGTTTACATATATAGGTTGGCAGATTACGCTCGACATATCTCTCGACAACGCTATAAAAAGTGAAAAATTCTTCGTGTCTAGTCTTTTCATTTTACTGAACAGAAACGATTTGAACTGAGGCGTAGAATAACACTGAGGTGTCCGTTGTTCATTCTGTTCTTGGCGTGGGAATAAGTGAGTGAGGGGGGAGGTTGCAGCACGTGCATTCTCTGTGGCGAAAGCGCTCCTCCAATTCCCGCTGCCCTGCGGCGAGCAACGGCCATTTGAATTCCGCTTTCAACAGTGCAATAAAAGCAGGAGAGATGCTGCGGGTGGGATAAACGCCGGCCACATACAGCCGATATCTCAATCCACAAAACAACCAAACGCACTCATGAACCCGTGAGGAAAACTGGACGGAAATATAAGGGGATGAAGAAAAGTCCGTGCCAACAAATCTAGCTACTCGTATAGTAGGAATGTTGAGTGAATTCGAACCCAAGTATATTAATGTTTTAAGTAATGTTTAAGTTCGTGTACCTGTGATTTTGTCATTTAATTTGTTTCTTTCTCTGCCCGGTTCCTGAACACTTGGTCTGGACCCAGGTTTTGTTTTCCATTACATTTAACTCTATTTATTTTAATCTATCTCTTTTGCATAATTGTTTAAATCATGTTGTTTTGTCTCTGTCCTGTATTGCCCTCTATGTTATCCTATGTGTCCGTCTCTGCTAACGAGGAGGCGGGCGCGATATTCTTTCTAGCTCTATATGCCTTTGCCGCTTGTTGTATACTCAACATTTCAGTAACCACTTCTTGGAATCCTTGATATAATTATTTCGTGGACACGAGTTTATACCACGATGATTCATGTCCTAGTCTGCCAACTTCATATCTTTCAGTCTCTTTCTTTCGATATTGTTTGTTTCACATTCATACAAATTTGTGCAACAGTTTTCATTCTCTTATCACACAAACACAAATCAGATAATCCCATGCGATGAAGATACGTATTGAAATTTCCATGACCGTTCAGTATTTACACAAGACTCGTATTAGGGTTACATGTCTTTTTACTTATGTCGAGGTTCGGTGTTGGTAGTATACACATTATTGTATAAATAATATGTAGTCATGCAGTATTTAATTGATTTTTGATGTGACTACATATTCTTTATACTACTATGTATTATTTTTACAACTGTATCTAACATTAAGGATAAATTTATGCAAATCATGTCTTCTTGTGCTTTATCCCATAGTATTTACCAGCAATCTAGTAACTGCCTTGTTAGTTTCTGTTTCCATCCTTTATCATTATATCCTCAACTACATTAACATATTCCCCTTTACGTATCTTATATCGAAAAGTCAGTTTAATCACACATAAGAATAGGTAGTATTAAATGAATACATTTAAATAAAGGTGTCAAAATAGCAGTTACAAACTGTATAGAAAGCGAGAAATCGAGGTCCAATCGATGTACATTCTAAAATTAAAGCCGGGATCGTCGGCCGAACACTTAGTCCAAGGTTTCACGGGTTTTCTTGCCCCAACGAGAGCAAATGGTGAAGTAATCCCCTGAACACCTTCCCCTCTTTGCGAAAGGAAACCTCACACTCGGACCGGTATCACCTTACTCTATAATCTCAATTCTTCGTTAAAGAATGGCTGCTTCTAATGAGGTGAGGTTCCTCCCATCGGGGAGCATATTGGATGAAGAAATGTGGAAGCCTAGGAGTTGTGTTATTGGGTTTCGGAAGCTTCTGTTCGAATGTTTTCAGGAAATGATGGGAGAAACCCGTATAATCACCTTCCCTAGCCAGGGAACGAACTTGTGTTGTCTGTCTCTAGCAAATGGGGGACAACTATCTTAAGCTACGGTTGTTTTCGCTTATGGTACACAATGCTTGTTAATCACTCTTGATCCCTGAATCATGAATATCATCTCGGACACAATAGAGCATTTGATGATTGAAATACTAAAGCAAAGTAGATGCGGAGACGAAAATAATTCTCAGGCTGTGAGAGGTCTCACGTCTAATACAAATAGTAATCAAAATAACAAAATAATAAATGGAAAAATAAAAAAAACTTCAGATAATTTACTACACTTAAGCTGGGCACTACAAATATGTAGTAGTGAGAGGGAAGTGAAGCTGATACCTTGGCGGTTTATTTCTGAACAATGTTAATATCCAACTCCCCCACATTTCTTCCTCTCCCTACCCCTCCCCCACCCGATGCCAAACTTCTGACTTCACTACAGAAATGAATGTGCTAACTTTTGGGAGGTTAATGATTTCTGCCAGTCAGACGGGTGGCAACGCGGGGCGAAGGGCAGAGGATGAGAAGCGCAGAGCATCTCGCTAGAAATGAACCCGCCCTTGGGGGTACGGGAGGGGGAGAGTGTGTACTGCCTTCCTGTTGGAAGGAACAGGTTATTGCCCAGAGATGGTGTGGCTTCCGAAAGAAGTGCTGTGAGCCTCGAAACTTGCTTCGGAGTTTGCTCAATATTTGCTGTTGCTATTCAGATTGAAACTGCGTGAGACTACACTATTCCGTTGTGCTCATCTGCTTTAAGATTTGAATCCCATGCATTTAAAACCAATGGAAGTGAAGATGCAATGTATGTTTCCAACTCACATAAACTTCTTCAAAGCTCTCGGGGACTAATTAATTAGATAGCCTTGAGTTTTAGTAAAGTGATTCCTATGTATTTCACTTCTGCTGCCAGCAAAACTTAAAACTACTTGTGCGCAGCTTTGGTGGAGTAAAATGTTGTCTGACATTTTATCGTGTTATTGAATACACCTCTACAGTCAGGCCGTGTATTTTATTGTTTTTTTCTTTTGAAAAGTGTTCAATTGTCAATACTTTACAAGACGAAAATTCTAATCAATATATAATGGAGCATCTACCTCATTCGCAGTTTATCCCTTGATTAGGGACATACGTCTCAGAGACAGGTACAATCCTGCGTAATACAAAGAACATATGCCCATAAGTCAGGTGTAAATGCTTTCTTGTAGAGTAACACCTACTTCGCTGGCAGGGTAAATTTTGCAAAAGGAAACTTATGGAGCTAGCTGGCGGAAATTGACTCTACACTGAAGCATATATAGTATTTTCTACAGGACCACATTGAAGCATACATTCTTACCAAGATAGGGAAGAGCCTAGCAATGCGCGGTAACAATTTTTTCGCAAAATGAAAATCCTCAAACGTCTGACAAAGAGGTGTTCTATCTGAAGGGTGTTTTTCGTGGTTTGATGCATTCATCTCATTCCTTTATGCTGGGCCAAAGATGTACATTTGTTAATTTGGAATGAGATTATGAACAGCAATAATGATTTGAGGTTCACCTTTCCATTTTCTGTTAATTACAATCCATTCGTCCAATAAGAAAACAAAATACCAGCGATGAACAAGAAAAGGAGGAAACCGATTCCTCCGCGCTGAATTAGGCGTGGTGTGGTTGGTGGATTAAATGAGTGTGGACATTTGTCCGTCCCTGCAAGGGAGTCTGCGTCATTTATAAAACCCTGAACTACACTCAAAACCCAATGGGTTTCCATGGCGTATTTGTACGCGCAGGTAGAATGGACCGGAAGGCGACAACTAGGGAATTCATCAGAAGTGCTTCTGAAGCTGGAGTACTAAATACATAGTCATAATTATGACAACTCTATAGTGCAGCTATTGTGTGTAGGGGTTGACGTTGCTAAGGATGAGTATTGATGTGCTGATACAGAGCTCCTATGAAAGTTGATGGAAAAGGATTTTGAGAAATATTTTGGAGGTTGTGCTTGATCCCTGCTAAGAGAGGACTTATAAATTACTGTTCCTAAAATATTTGATGAAATTCGACCCACTGGGGGTGGTAAAGTTAATATTTATCTTCTTTGTTTACATTGTACAACATAGTTACATAATTTAAAATGATTCATATAATGAGTTAAGATCTTTTGGTTCAAGTATTGTTATTAATATTTAAAGAATGTGCTTACAGAATCTTTGTGATTAATATTGGGGATGCTGGCATGAAAATTGTGGAATATATAGATATTTTTAATTGCGTATGTGTGGATACGGCGAATGAACATGGCTATTCTTCAGAGGAACGAAAATAAGTGAAAATGTACCACAGATGGACAAGTATATTCATGAAAGTCTATAGTGAAAACTTGAAGAAAATCCTAATGGTGTCTGGGATTCAATTATGATTAACCTTGCTGATGCTGGCATGAAAATTGTGAAATATATAGACATTTTTGAATTACGTATGTATGGATACGGAGAATTAACATAGGTATTGTTCAGGGGAATGAAAAGAAGTGAAAATATAGCACAGAAGGAAGAGTATATTCATGACAGTCTGTAGTAAAATATTGAAGAAAACCCTGGTAGTGTCTGGGATTTAAAGGGAAAATATTGAAATTTTATTGCGTGTACACGATTTCGAGAGATATTTGCAAAAGAACTAAAGAGAATATGCTAAAACTTGGAAGCAAGATAAGGTAAAATACAATAAATATTTCTGCACCTTTTAGTAGTGCTAGTCAGTAGCAGTGGCTTATTGGAAGTAAAAAACTTAGCCAAGTCCAGAAATTCTCGGCCCCATATTGCAGCACGGAATACACAAGCTCAACGTTACAGACAATTTAATGATGCTTACGCGTACGGATCTTGCGGTAGAGGGATCGTCGAACTTATGTTGTAGTTCTAGCGATCAGTGCGCGAAGATGCAAAACCCAAGAGGAAGGAGCGAATTGTCAAAGGAAAATTGGGAATGGATTTGCATCCATGATTGATTTAGAAAAGAAAGGGGTGAATATAGAGAAGTTGCAGAAGCAGGAGAGGAAATTGCAGGAAGTGTTTAAAGGAAAGAAATTTAGGCATGTGAACAGTGGTATTCAGGGAATTATTTCTGACGGTGTGACCACACTTTGGCAGACAGTTGTCCGCTTGTATGCTATTAATGAGTTGCGACATGGGCAGTGCTTAACACAAGTAGTAAGAGAGATAGGAAAGGAGGTAAAAGAAAATTCTCAGGGAAGTAGAGGATTAGAAGTATTGCAAATTAAGCGAACGGGAGAGGAAATGATCAAGGGTGATAAGTATACATTACTAATACGAAATTAGAAAGCAAGTCGGACAAAAAATGACTGAGATTCTAGACGTGATAGATGAAAGGATGAATGAAATCAATAGAAGATTTGCAGAACAGGAGAGACGAATGAAAGATATGCGTATCTAGATAATGGAAACTGAAAAAAGGAAACGAGATTTTTTGAAAGAATAAGGGAAAAATAAACAGAATATCTTACGGACGGAAATAATAAAGCAATAGAACAAGGTGAGGGGCAGCGATCTGGGGAGGAAACTTACACAACGGTAGTAAGGCGTAAGAGGAAAATAAATAATAATAATAATAAATTTATTGTAAATAACAGTACAAACTGCGTATGAGCACGTGGAGGACAATAAACTAATTAACTCTCCGGAAGCAAGCAAGGGACCATCCCATCAATTCCGATCAAGGGCCCTAAGGCAGAGACAGATTCAAAAATTTCAGCAAAAATTCCTAGATAAGATAAGAAGTAAGCTGCAAGTTATAATACATATATACTGTCAATATGTTTGTAATTTCACGCAAAAAATTTATTTTACATGAACCAATTATTATCAAACTACAGATTACATTAAGTATGGAGTTTAAAAATCAAAAGAATTGAAGTAACACTAAATTCACGATTTATTGTTGCAATAAACACGAGCGTAGGCAAAGTCTAGAGAACCTGAATAAGAAATCCGCCTCTACCCGAAGGAAAACCGAAGCAAAACCCACGCTAGGATGGGGCTACATAAATTATGTCCACAACCGTGCCAAAGTTGAGTACACATAAAACTAAATTAATATACATCATAAGACAACACAATCATGCAAGAAAATAGTTTTTGAAATTGTTATATGTTATTTAAAAAGAACTACAGCAATGGCGTGATAAAGTACAAGACGGATTTAACTTTTATTATAATCAATAAATTCTTTTACATTGTAGAAGCACTGGAGCAGGAGGTAGTTTTTAACCGCGTAATTGAAGATATTCAATTTCATAATAACTTTTATATTCTTGGGCAGAAAATTATATAGAACGATTCCCGAATGATAAGGTCCTTTTGGCAAAGAGTGGTTGACACTCTAGGGCGATGAATATTATTCCTATTGCGAGTATTGTGTTCGTGAACGAGACTGTTTTTTAATAAAGTAAGGCACTTCAGTAATTCGGTCTTAACAAACACGACTGTTTCATGAATATAAATTCAAGGAAGTGTAAAAATATTTAATTCCTTGAATAAAGGTTTACAAGAGATTCGGGAGTGAGATTTACAAATTATCCGAAATCTCGTAATCTGAATTCTGAAAGTTTGAATGCTCTGATCGGAATTGCCCCAGAAGGTAATGCCGTAACGTAAATGAGAGTAAACGTTTGCAAAATATACGCAACAGGAAATACGTGGACTAACTATGTTAACTATCATTCAGAATGCGTAACACAATTTGTTTAATTGGGAATTAAGATTGTCAACGTGACGATTACATTTGAGGTTGTCTTGAGTATGGAGACCTAAGAATTTTGTATTCGTAACAGTTTTTAATTGAGTTCCATTTAAACAAAGAGAAATCTGGGGTAAAGATTTTGTGATACTATTATGAAATGACATAGACACTGTTTTGTCATTGTTTACAATGAGACAATTTGCATGGAACCAAGCCGAAAGGTTGGGCACAACGTTTTGAGCGGTGGCGTGTTTACATAGTAAATTAGTGTCATCAGCAAAGAGAACCATTATGCAATCTGATGTGGATGATGACATGTCGTTCACATTCAATAAAAAGAGTATAGTACCGAGAATTGAACCTTGGGGTACTCTGCAAGTAAGTGGCCTTGGTTCTGAAAGACAAAGCTCAAGTATTTTATTTTTAGTATAGGATATTTCTACCTGTTGATATCTATCCTTTAAATAAGAAGTTAGCCATTGATGTGGAAGTCCACGAATGCCTAAAGAATGCAATTTGGAAAGGAGAATTCCTTAGCAATAACACTGAATGCTTTGGATAAGTCAAGAAAAACACCCTGAGGATTTTCTCCACGGTCAAAGAGAAGTGATAACATCGTTTGAGAAAGAAAAAATGGCGCTTGTAGTGGAAAAGGATTTCCTAAAACCGTGTTGATTGTCAAAGAGAATGTTATTTTTTGGTAAAAAATCTAAAAGACGCGTTTAGAACAATTTTTCTATGACTCTTGAGAAGCTGGGTAGTAGAGATGTTGGTCGGTAATTTCCAATATTAAGTTTGTTTCCTTTCTTGTGTAAAAGTTTCACTTTAGCTCTCTTATATATGTTAGAAACCCCCCTTCCGATAAGGAATTATTAAAAATATTTACGAGTGGATTTAATATATATCGTGGGACGAAAATTTAACAATAAACTTGGGTATATCCTCTATATCTGTTGAAAATTTGTTTTTAATGAGCTGATGATTCTCATGACTTCACTGGCGTTAGTTTCGGATGTGAACATAGAATTGGGTACGTGGGTGGATATAATTGGAGGACATTTATTTGGATATATTGAGTTCGTTATTTTACCAACTTCTGAGAAGTAAGAATTAAACAATTTTGCGATCTCCTGATGCCTTGATACGATTTTACCATCGTTTAGTAGAGAAACATTTTCTTCGCGATTTTCTGAAGTTAACATGTAATTTTTAACAATATTCCACATGGGTTTCATCTGGTTGTTCGATTTTAGTATATACCTGTCATTTTCCATAACTTTAGCTGCATAGAGTACTTTTCGAAGAATAGTCTTATATTTACGAAAATAATCATGGAATTCGTGTGGTTGGTTATAGCGTTTTTAAAGATGATATAAACGACGTTTGTTTTTTGAATAAATTCATATCCCTTGGGTGATCCATCTATTGTATTTCTTTGTGTTAATTAACTTGCGTTTTATGAGAAAGCTAGAGTTGTAATGTTTTAGGAATATTGAGATAAATACATTGAATTTGTCGTCGGTATTTTGGCAATTGTAATCATCTTTCCATGTTTCTTCACGCAAATAATTTATAAATATGGATTTATTTATGTCATTAAATTCTGTTGTAAATATGTAAAGGATTTTAAGAGGTTTTAGTTTATTATAAATGGTCAATACCTGAGCAAGGTGATCACTGTATCCGGCGATAAACACTTCAGAGAGATACGAAATTCCATTGTTGACTATAATTTCATCTAGCAATGTTTGAGATGACCCGGAGAGGCGAGTGAGGGCGTTTATCGTAGTAATAATGTTAAAGGAGTCGATAAGATTCTTGAATCGATTAACTGGTGAATGTGCAGAGTCGGATGTACTCACGAAATCGATGTAAAAATCGCCACATATAACAATAGATTTAGTAGATTTATGTGTGATATGTTTTAAAACAATTTCGAAGTTCCGAAAAAATATGTCAAGATCTGATTGAGGAGGTCTATAAATACACAAAACAACAATACCGGTGTCGGTCAGTTTAACTGCAGAAATTTCGAACACACCATCTACGCAGAAGTTCTCGTAGTCTGTCAGTGGAGAAGATAAAATATCATTACAAACGTAGATACACGTACCTCTCGTGGGGATTTTTTCTTTTAAAATTTTGCCGACAGTAAGAACTTGCTAAATAATCATTAGAAATAGCAGTATCGTTGATGTTGTTAGTTGAAAGTCAATGTTCTGTGAGGTATAGCAAATCGAATGGATTTTCGTGTACTAGAATTTCAATGTCTGTCAATTTGTTTGAAAGGAATTGGACATTATGATGAAATATAATTATTTTATTTTCGCAAAGTGTTTGTGATTTTCGAGAAATGGAATCGACGTTAGATTGTGGAGAGGAATTTTAATTTGGACAGCTTCTAATACCGGATCAAACCCGCACTCTGCACCCGAACGCGATTGTCACCTTCGAGTACCACATCGTACTCGTGAGCGCAAGTTGTAACTGTGTATGGGGGCGACAGGAGATGTGGTCGGAGGAATAGATGAGGACGAGGGAGATGAGGAAGCAGTAGGTGAAAGAACGGGGACAGGAGAAGAAATTGGTGTGTAGATAGAAGGAGGAGATGGAGATGAGGTAGGAGCAGAGGGAGGTGGAGGATGAAGAGATGAGGTAGAAGTAGAGGTAGGTGGAGGAGGAGATGAAGTAGGTGCAGGAGGAGGTGGAGGAGTGGGTAATGGGGCAGGTGGATGATGTGAGGTCAGATGTGAAGCTAGGAGAGAACCGAAGTGCTGTTTCCCAGACGGTCTCAGGTGTAAACCGTGCTGGGTAAAGTCCTTGGCAGTCAGGTGTGGTTGCAAATAAAAAAAATGTGATTTTTGTGTCTGCCAGGTGATGTTTTAGGGAGATGTTTGCCAGGTTAATTTCGTGGTTTATTTGTGGAACGTTGAGGCGTGGAGGCAGACTAGAGAGCACTATGTTTGTGTGAAGGGAGGCCTTTTTTAGTTTCTGTAGATGTTCAGACGCGTTGAAATGACCACCCAAGTTAATATCGTTCTGCCCACCTATTATGATTACTGTGTCCCGCTCAGTGAGTTTTTTAGTGTAAGTGTCCAGTTCTCGAATAACTTCAGCCAAACGAGCATTTGGCTTAAAGAAACCGTAGACTGAGAACTGGCTAGGAAGCAATCCACGCAAAACGGAGGACATCTGACGACCGTGCGAATCAGCTAATATGAGCGCGTCTGATTTCTGCGTGGAAGTGTTGGCTTCACCTTTGGGAAGCACTACTTTACGTGGTTTTGGGCGGTTGTGCTTACCAGTGAGTGGTTTGTGAACAGGTATGGGTATTGGACGGGTGGGGATGAAACGAGTAGGTAAGTGAGGAAACAGGGACATGTTATCTAAGACACGAAACCTATTCTGAGTGAAGAGGTGGGGTGGTGCATGTGTCGTTGGTCTAACCGCGTGGTAGCAGTTGGAATGACGGTGAGAATTCCTAACTGTAGTCCAACCGCCGATCGTGTTCTTATTGACCTCTTCCAACGTACTGATTCGTGTGTCAATATAATGTACCAAGACATTGTACGCTTTCTGAAGATCAGCTTTGTATCAGTTGAGGAAGGCGATAGTGTCCATATTTGTGAGTTAGTTAGCAACTTAACGACAAAAGCAAATGAGAATACACGAAAACTGGCAACTAACACTGAATGAAGGATGTTAGTATAATAATATATTTATTGCTACGTAAGCTAGAAAATGTGATGTTAAATAAATTAAATATACAAACAAACCTACGACAAAAATGATTGAAATAATTATTTAGGGCGACCACTGGATATTAATTAATTGGACAATAACTACTGTATATTGTGTTAAAATGTAAATAAATACGAAAGAATCAAGAAAAACGAAGTGAAGAATAGATTGTTGTTGATAGGTAATAAAGATGGGTCTAGTGCTGACGAGGTAGAGGCGCGGATGAAGATGATGATACAAAGTAACGAAAAACCAGTAAATATAAATAGTTGGCGAAAAACGAGAGGGAACCAAATACCGGTAGTTATCGAAAATTTAATGGGAGAAAAACTAGTAGAGAAAATTGTGAAAAAAGTAGTGACCAGAACAAAGAGCAATTACGGAACATAAGGCAACGGATAATTGTGTATGTTCTAGAAAAAGATTAAGCCGTAGAGGATACGTTAGTCAAGATACTGCAACAAAATTGTGCCTAGATTGACGACGAAGAAATTAAAGTGGTTAAAAAATAGGACAAGAACAATGGTGCACATCTCATTGGGTCATGCAATTAACTGGGCGACAATTTGCAAAAATAATGAAGAGCAGAAGAGTACATGTTGGACTGAAAATTTACCGTGAGTGACAATACGTAGAAGCGTTACGTTGTTTCAAATATCAATGTTTCGGCCATCTGGATCGGTTCTGCAAAGACAAAGATGATGATTGCTTTCATTGCGCGGAGCTTGGACACAGATTTGCAACATGTGAAGAGTCTGAAGAATAGGTGTGTAAATTGTCAGAGGAAAGGAAGAGATTCTACGCATGATGTAAGGAGTCGAAAATGTGTAGAATATCAGAGAGTGATAGAGGTACTTCACATCCATATTGACTATAGTAATTAAGGTGTCACAGCAAAACCAACAGGAAGAAATAATAGGGATGGTTAAAATGGTAAAATATGTAGAAGAGATTGAGATAGATATAGCTATGATTCAGAAGCCTTATACACGGAGTGAAATTTTACTGCATCTTCCAATGTGTTTAAGGAGTGTTTTCAAAAGGGGAGGGAAATCAGGGATAATCGTTTTCAATTCAAAGATAGAGATGATGGTTTTCAAAGAAGAAACAACGGAATACGTTCAAGTGGATTTGATTGAAAAAGAAGAAATAACAGTTCTTCTAATAAACATTTACATACAATATGCATCCAAAACAAATGAAGTATTTCGACAAGTGAAAGAAATTTGGGGTAATCAGAAAGGAGAGGACGTATTTATATGCGGTGACTAAAATAGTAGATCGGAATTATAGAGGGACAAAATAACAAATAATCAGGGGAAACAACTCGAAAAATAATTTGTGAAAAGGACTTGGCAGCAGTGAATATATTCGGATGTAACATTTCAAACAGATAATGGAAAATTAATAGTCTATAATCATGCAAAATAGGACATCACAGACAACGGCAACCGACTGTAGAAATAATTTTAAAAAATAACAAGTGACCAACTGACGATAGAATTCAAGATTGAAACGATAGACAAAGAACATCACATTCAGGCTCATTCATATCGTTATTGGAAAGTTAATTGGGAGAAGTATAAAGAAAGAGCATATGGATAGCTATGTTTGGAGCTGAAATAATGGTATGGATGAGCGGATAAATAACTTGGAACAAAATATGTTGGATATAGTGCGCTCGCATTGTAAGAAGGTCCGAAAAATATATAAAACTGGGAAAACGTGGTGGACTGCAGAATTGACAGGAGAGGAGCATAAAGGAGATAGGTTACGAAGGGAGTACCAGAGAAAGGGAATAGGAACGCAGGACAGAGAAGAGGGAAGAAGAAGATGCATTATACACAAGAAGATGATGAAAAAGATAAGAGACAAGAAGAAAAAATATTGGGAACAATTTCTACAAGAAGGTTTTTCAACAATCATATGGGGCTTACCGTATGTAATAAGCAGAGAGCAAATGAAGAGCCAAACGGTGTGGCAATCATTACAAATAGAGACTGGGATAATTATGGGGTGGAGGGAAACAGCAGTGGTGTTCATGCATGGACTACTGGCATGCGGATCACCAGGAGAAATAAGAGAGAGGCAGTATCAAAAGGAAGAAAGTTACGAGAGAAGAATTACTCGAGAGCACGTAGAATTAATTATCAAAAGTCTGAAAAGTGGGAAAATCCTTGATTTCGATAGAATAAATATAAATATAGTGAAACACTGGGAAATGAGGTATGTTGAAGAATTAACAGAAATATTCATTTAGTGCTTGAATATAGGTATTATCCGCGAGTGTGGAAAATAGGATTAATTAAATTATTTTTAAAACCTGGGAGAGATGAAACAAAGTGTAAATAATACAGGCTTATATGTCTCTTACCGGCGATTGCAAAATTATTAGATTAAAGAATAGAAGACGACTTGTGTGAGGAAGTTGCCAGTAAACTGAACAATATGCAATACGGATTTATGAAGGGAAGGTGTACTGAGCATACGACAAACAAACTGTATGAATATGTGAAGGAAAGGAAGAAGAAATATGCGTTAGTTATCATGGTTGACTATGAAGGAGCTTTCGACAGCGTAATATGGTCTTGTGTACAAGACCAGATACACGAAGTAAATGTTAGTCGTCGGTTACATATAGTGGTATCAAGTTCTTTTGCGGACAGACATGTACTAGAAGTAGGAACAGAACGAATAATTGGGGAGGTGGAATAGGACTGTCCTCAAGGAAGTCATCTGGGGCCTTTGATATGGAGTGTCATACTTGACAAAGTGTTAATTATCTTAACAAGTAACGGATTAAAAACCATTGCGTATGCTGATGATACAGTTGTACTTATGGAAGGAAATAGGATGGAGTTAGAGAAAACTGGACAAAATGCATTAGAAATTTTGCTCCGAGCAAGCGGGTCAGCACAGTTGAAAATGTCCAAAGAGAAAACTGTCGGAATCATTTCCGGAATGAAATATGGAGGGAAAAGAAGAGGAGAAGCAATAATTAAGACTGCAAGTTGGAGGTTAAAATTACAAAAGAAAGTTAATCACCTGGGGGTAATTTTTGACGAAAGGCTGACTTTCCAACACTACTTGGCACACCTCAAACAAAAAATTATCAAATTGTACTATAGTATGGTGAGAGTCAATAAAAATACAATCAATTTTAGGGACGTAATAAAATTATACAAAGGAACTATGAGGTCAAGAATTACGTGCTGTGCGAGTGTCTGGATGAGGGAGGTAAAATTGATATATTGTGCAAGGAAACTAGAGTCCATTCAGCGTCAGTGCTCGTTACGGTGGTGTGGAACATACCGTAGCCTCTCAAATAAAGGGTTGCAAGTGCTATGTGGAGTCATACGAATAGATCTGGAAGTCGAAGTGATTGGATTACGATATCTGGTGCGAAGGGGAAAAGAAGTGTGCGGGCTTCATCCGGAACTAGAAGCTGTACCAATTTCAAATTCCTCTCCACAATCTAACGTCGATTCCACTTCTCGTGAGTCACAAACTCTTTGCGAAAATAAAATAATTATATTTCATCATAATGTCCAATCCCTTTCAAACAAATTGACAGACATTGAAATTCTGGTACACGAAAATCGATTCGATTTGCTATGCCTCACAGAGCATTGGCTTTCAACTAACAACATCAACGATACTGCTATTTCTAATTATTATTTAGCAAGTTCTTACTGTCGGCAAAATTTTAAAGGCAAAAATCCCCACGGAGGTACGTGTATCTACGTTCGTAATGATATTTTATCTTCTCCACTGACAGGCTACGAGAACTTCTGCGTAGATAGTGTGTTCGAAATTTCTGCAGTTGAACTGACCGACACCGGTATTGTTGTTTTGTGTATTTATAGACCTCCTCAATCAGATCTTGACATATTTTTTCGGAACTTCGAAAATGTTTTAGAACATATCGCACATAAATCTACTAAATCTATCGTTATATGTGGTGATTTCAATATCGATTTCTTGAGTACATCCGACTCTGCACATTCACCAGTTAATCGATTCAAGAATCTTATCGACTCCTTCAACCTTATTACTACGATAAATGACCCCACTCGCCTCTCCGGCTCATCTCAAACATTGCTAGATCAAATTATAGTCAACAATGGAATCTCGTATCTCTCTGAAGTGTTTATCGCCGGATACAGTGATCACCTTGCTCAAGTATTGACTATTAATAATAAACTAAAACCACTTAAAATCCTTTACAAATTTACAAGAGAGTTTAATGACATAAATAAATCCATATTTATAAATTATTTGCGTGAAGAAACATGGAAAGATGATTACAATTGACAAAACACCGACGACAAATTCAATGTATTTATCTCAATATTCCTAAAACATAACAACT